>CM075491.1:25192563-25497563 GCA_037950665.1 Hypophthalmichthys nobilis | reverse complement strand
AAGCTTTTTCCTTCATTCAAAACTATTTCAACTCTTCTAAAAATTGTTTTTGCATAGTAACTCTACACACAAACCATCTTGACTGATTGTTAAAAGTACTAAACTGAAAGAAGATCACACTGTTGTGTTTCGGTGATTAAACCAAATGTTCTCATTACATATTACAATAATCTTGTGTTTTGAAACAATGATTTGTGTGGACTGAAAATTTATATAACTGTAATGAAAGCATCAATCAGATTTTGAAGTAATGACTAGTTTGGATTTTTGTACTAAGAGTTTTGAAAATATACACCTTACTTGTGAAAACAGTACCAAAGCGGGAAAAAACTGTATTAAACCGAGAGAAATCATCAAGCCGACAATATAAAAAGAAATTACACTCTGCAATTATAAATGCTAAGCAAGATAACAATATACAAATGAAGCATAAAGCAATTATTTGCAGTATATTTATCTATATATCAGGAGTGCCTGAAGGGCTTAAAAAAAAAAACTAACATAATAAAACAATTAGAATCAGATAGATATATTGACAAGATGACAATGTAGCAAGCCTTAAGCCAGCAACCTAACAATCTGTAATCTATATCTTCAGTGCCATGGAAGCAACTAATGCGAGAGAAACTGCCTGTAGTTAAACAGATCCACGTTGGACATCTTATAAAGACACGCCCCCTTTACCTTACGTCATGTGTAGGATAAAGACATGCTCCTCAAACATATTTACAGCTTTGCCAACCTTTGATGTCGCTGATGTGGCACAAAAGCGGGATGTAGCCTCTCTACATTGCATTTACTCATCGAACGTTCTAACTTTAACTAATAAAGCACTGATAGCTCGTGACGTCATAACAGCGACGCCACGGCGCCAGAATTCTTTTTTTTTTTTTTTTTCAACTTTCAGAAAAAAACATAGGCTACAGTGACATTTAACATAAAAGTCGAACAGAAATCGGGGGATACATATAACAGATCTTACATCGTACAGGGTATAACATTAAATTCGACATATTACTTTTTTCAGTCTGAGAGATGTTTTTATACACTTCTTATTTCTAGTAGGCTAATTGAATTCAATAAGTCATAAAATATTTTAAGAATTCTTGAGCATGTAAATGGTTGTTTATTTAAAGTCGCGAATTTTTATGTTGCTTCAGTAAAATAGATGAACTTTTTTATAGTGTGAATGTCACATTTAAAACTGTCTTGGAACCATGTTACCATGACATTTATTTTTGCTACTTTTCAAATTAATTTTATATACAGATTTTATTGTTTTACCCTTGTGCCAGACCTAGACTATCAATCTAAACTATGAAAATTCATTGTAAAACTGTGATAAACTGAAAATAAATAAACATAAAAATTTGAATAGACTATTTATTAAGTGAAAATGATTTCTATCAGTTATTTTATTTACACCAGACTGCACATTTTTGCCACTAATAAAGTTTAATCAAAAGTTACACTGCTAGCATATAGCACACACACTGTAACAAAATTGCTGTAGTTTTTACATCAGAATTTTACAGAATATTACTGTTTAAACATTTTACAAGATGTAGCTGTTGTTCGTAATGCATTATGGGACCGTCAAACAACATTTTACATTTGTTAACAGTATATTTCAATGTCAACTGTAATTCATTTACAAGAAGGAGGTGTTGTTACTGTAGCTCATGCGTTTTTTGTGTCATTATGGGATTGCGTGGGGCTTCATAATTTGAAATGTCACAATTGTGAGCTAACACATTCAGAGGTATGTAAAAGTTGACAAATTAAATGTTTCCCCATAAATAATGTTAGGTTAGTAAAGAAATGTGTAATTTAACTTTAAGGTTTTTGTTTCAGGCACGAGGCTTTTTGACGGGGTAAGCCATGGTGAGACGAACACGACCAAGGTAAAACATCAATGAAAAGCTTTGTATTATATCATCTTAACAGATGAATGCGGTTTCATTTCGCTTTGCATTCAGTTAATTTTCTAATTTAGAGAACTTGCTGTAGATAGATCATTCATTGCTTGCACGTGCATAAACTGAGGGAGACAAAATGCCTTGTTAAAAACGTATGTGCGGTAAGTTTTGGCTGACGGAAAACATCAGAAAATGCGATCAAAGCATGAATAAATGATGCATTTTTCTCATTTCGCCAGTTTAATTTTCTTATTAAGAGCATTTAGTTGTTTAACTAAATTTTAAATTAACTAAATTATCTTTCAAAATAGCTGACGAACAGCAAAATATTTGAAATTTCTACTTATTAGAACCTACACACTGTTAAACCGAACAGTGAAATTAATTAAATAAAATGAGTTTGTTTCACTCAAATAATAATGACAGCTCATTGTACTTAAAAAGTTGCATGAACTCAAAATTGTATTATAGTAAGCTGAACTTAATATGATTGGGTTGTGTTGCAGCAGATTTCTAATTCCCAGCATGCTTTCACGGCTCTCGGCCCTGCCCCACTTGTCACAAAAATTTTAAGTTCTACTAACTTAAAAAAATGAGTTAGTTTACTTAAATGTTTTGAGGTAGTGTTTGCTCAAATGTTTTGAGTATTCTGAACTTATTGAGTCTTACAGTGCATGTAAATGAGAAATTGTCTGCTTGAGAGCAATAACATTCTATACTTCAATATTTTTTTTGAACCTGCTCCTTTTTTCTATACCACTGTAGCTTTACTGTATATTGTATTGTAGCTGTATTGTATATTCCAAACTCCAAATCTCAGAGGTCGTTACCAATCCTGTTTCCCTCTCCTCCTCCACCAAAGGATAAGGCCTGACTTGGCGGAGACTAAACAGATGGCTGTGCACCATCCAAGATGACAGCCCATCAGAGCAGATGGCAATCTAAAGGGCACCAACCTCAAGATCCACACAGTGAGAGAGAGCACTGCTGTCACCAGAGCAAGACGTTCCACGTGATGCGCCGTAGCATCTCTGTACTGCAAATGATTGTGCTTTTGTTAACAGAGAACAACCCATTCATAATGTGTCACGAGCAGCATCACACCTCGCAGAAGACATCAGTCATCAAATGGCTGAGGTTAAAGATTTATTTACACATTGGATGGGTCATTTCTGTTATGCAGCACCTAACAACGAATCAAACACAAAATTTTGGTCACACTTTAGTTTAGGGTCCAATTCTCACCATTAACTAACTATTAACTACCACTTTTGCCTCAATAAACACCTAATTACTGCATATAAATGGTTAGTAAGGTAGTTAAGTTTAGGTATTAGGTAGGATTAAGGGATGTAGAATATGATCATGCAGAAAAAGGTGTGCTTTATAACTACTAAATAAACAGCCAATATCCTATAGTAATATGAATGCTGCTAAGCAACTAGTTAATAGTGAGAATTGTGTTACCAAAATTTTGATTAGAAAAAGAAAAATGAGCTGGAACATTTCTAAATAAAGGGTAACACTTTATTTTAATGGTTCACTTTAGACATTCTACTAACTCTAAGTAAATTTGCAACTACTGTACATGTCAACTAGCAGTCATTCGAGTATTAGTAGAATGTCTGCTTAATATCTGCTAACACTTTATTTTAATGCTCAACAGACATTCTACTGACTATTTTTGCAACTACGTCAACTTGTTCTACTAAACAGAACCCTAACACCTAACCTAACAGTCTACTACAGTCTACTAATACTATAATGAGAGTTAGCTGACATGTAGTTGCAAAGTTACTTATAGTAGAATGTCTAAAGTGGACATTAATAAAGTGTAACCATATAAATTGCCAGTATTTCAAGTTTGTGCAGGAACATGGCGAAAATGACAACTGACACTCAAACAAAGTAATTAAATTATTGAAAAATCTCCCATAAGTTCACTTAATTGTGATATTGTGATAATAGAAGCTACCTAATATGATTTACATCTTTACAAAACATGTGTAATATTTTATATAGCGTATTGCAACATATGGACATGAAACTGCCTCATAGTAATGAGCCAGACTATAAAATACTGCAGTAGTATATTAACGATCAGATCATTATATATATATATATATATATATATATATATAATGTATATACACTATATATATACACTACCAGTCAAAAGTTTGGACACAGTAAGATTTTTAATGTTTTTAAAAGAAGTTTCGTCTGCTCACCAAGGCTGCATTTATTTAATTAAAAATACAGTAAAAACAGTAATATTGTAGTATCAGCATTGTTACTCCAGTCTTCAGTGTCACATGATCCTTCAGAAATCATTCTAATATGCTGATCTGCTGCTCAAGAAACATTTATTGTGTACAATTGTACAAAATATTAGTGTACAATATATTTTTTTTTTTCAAGATAATTTGATGAATAGAAAGTTCAAAAGAACAGTATTTATTTGAAATATAATCTTTTGTAACATTATAAATGTCTTTACTGTCACTTTTGATCAAGTTAATGCATCCTTGCTGAATAAAAGAATTAATTTCTTTAATTTCTTTATAAAAAAATAAATATAAAAATTCTTACTGACTTTTGAACGGTAGTGTATAATGTTACAAAAGCTTTGTATTTCAGATAAATGCTGTTCTTTTGAACTTTCTATTCATCAAGGAATCCTGAAAAAAAGTACACAACTGTTTTCAACATTGATAATAATCATAAATGTTTCTTGAGCAGCAAATCTGCATATTAGAATGATTTCTGAAGGATCATGTGACACTGAAGACTGGAGTAATGATGCTGAAAATTCAGCTTTGCCATCACAGGAATAAATTATTTTATAAAATATAATCAAACAGAAAACAGTTATTTTAGATTGTAATAATATTTCACTTTTACTGTATTTTTAATTAATATATATATATATATATAAAATGTGTCTTATGGGTCCTGGACATTTGCACAGTTGACTCTTATTTGTTATTAAAAAGTAATTTTATATTAAAACATTTGTATTTTTTATATTTATATTTTTATAACAACATTTTATATTAGTATTTATTTAATAAGTTATATATTTTTTCTCAGTGGTCTTATTGTCTGAATGGACAAAAAAGACGATTTACTAAAAACATAATTTCACCCTTGTTAATACATCAGAAAGTATAATAATGGTTCAGTGTTTAGTTATTTCATAATTTTATTTTATATAAACAGGAAAATTTAAATGATTAGTTCACACAAAAATTAACATTCTGTCATGGTAGTCAATGGTCACCAAAACTCTTTGATTACCACCATTCTTCAAAATATCTTCTTTTTGTGTTCCACAGAAGACAGAAAGCCATAGTTTGGTGAGTAAATTATGATAGAATTTTCATTTTTGGGTGAACTAACCCTTGAACTTTCCTATTATGTTCATATAAAATCAGAATGTGTTGCACAAATACTTGCATCTGAAAAACATGTTGATGTTGAGAAAATGATGCTAATGAGATAATCATATTTCTTTCTTTATAGACCCATCTCTGCACTAGATTACTTTATTTCAGTTTGCATATGTTATCTGCCAGCCAAGACTGTATTTGTGTTTCCTTTCACTGTCTCCATGGAAATAATTGCGACTGAAATGCGACATATGCCAGCTGTCACTTAAAAAGGAGGTCAAAACAGATAAATATGCTTCTTTGAAGTTAGTGCTCATTAGACAGAGAATGAAGGAGAAAGAAAAAAACTGTTATTTCTGAAAAGTGACCAATAAATATGCTGTTTTTCAAGTCATTTGCCCTCACTTACTTAACTTACTAATGCGTAGAGCGATTGAGAAAGAAGATGGAAGAAGAGTACCTGCAAAACTCCCAAGGAATTACTGTCACTTATAAAAGCCTTTTTCGCTGTCAAACCAAGGGTGTGTCGGGCTAATTCAGTAGCAGCATGACTTTATGTCTGATGTCAGGTGGCATCATTGTCATTTCGGCTGAACCCCTGTATGGCCATTAGAATGACACTTTCTCACCGTTCCCCACACAATGCAAGTCCCACAAATGGGATGTATTAAGAAGATAATGAACATCCGTCTCCCCGAACACATATTTTGCTGATGCAAGCCAACTTGCCCTGTCTCTGCGGGCTTGCTTAGCCCGATCCAACCAAGACTCTGGCTTGTGGAGTGACATTCCTAAATGCCAACATGGTGCCATGGGAGCATCAGGGGGAAATAATGATGGAGTACCCATGCCCGCAGGTCGGAGCAAGCTTGCCGCTGGAGTCGCTCCCTGGCTGCGCCAGATGGAGGACATCAGATCCTGGACTATTATGTGCATCACTCTGTCTCCTCGCTTTTTTTCTGGTGCTTTTTCTTTCTCTTGTCTGCTCATTTCCCAGCGGAGCTGCACAGTCATTAGCAGGCGCTCAGCTGCCAAACACTATTGAGCATGTGGCGGCTCCAACTTTGCAGTTCCTACAGGAAATGGCACTAGCTATGACAACATCCTAATGTAGGTATGTGTGATGGTGCTGCATATAGTGTTGCAAGATTTGAGTTGTTCTGATCTTATTGTGCAGGATTCAATTGTGCATGTTGTTACAGGTTATAAAATGTTATTGTCTTCGTAGACTTTTTTCAAATGTAATGTAATGTAATTATTTTCTCTGCTTTTAAAAAGATGTTCATTTTTGATGAAGAACCAATTGGTATGTAAAACCTGGAAAAAGCTATACGTTTGCATTCCCATTCATGTCAATGGCACTTGCTTGGCTAGCACATAATCCCCCATGACTATATAATTCTGTCATTTTCACTATACAAGAAGGCTGTGAAATAAATTTTGTATTGTTTATCCTATTGATCTTTCATTAAAAAATAACAAAAATCTAACCTTCAACAAGTAAAACAAATGAAAGTCGGGAGGGGTCACATGATGAAATTATGCCATTTTCATTTGTTTTACTTCAATGAAAGGTTATGTTTTTTGTGTGAGTTTGTTGATTAAGAGATCAAAAGGATTAATAATGCAGATTTATTTTCACAGGCTTCTTTTATAGACAAATAGGTATGTATGTATAGTTAGGTAAAACCGAACAGGTGTGGGAACTGATTAACAACCAGTTCTCTAGGTAAACTAACTAGAGAACTAAGGCTGGAAAAACGGGAAAAGAACGCAGTGAAAACAAAACCAAAAGTGAACATAATTGTTACAATATGTGTGTGTGTGTGTGTGTGTGTATTTCATATACACACACAAACACCTTAGACATAATAAAACAACGCAAATATTACAAAATGTAACATTTATAAAATGTATAAATCACTCGTTTTTCTAAAGTAACACTAGCCGCGTTTCCATTACCCTTTAAATTGCGCAAATTGAAACTGAAAATATGCCCAATGTAAAAACGTAAATTTCGCAAAAACTCCCATATATCGCACAAAAAACGCTCACAAGAGGTGGTTTTTCAAGCAATTCGAAAAAGGAATATTTCGCAAAACTGCAATGGAAAGTTTTTTATGTAAACGTATGTAAAAGTCGATCATTCGTCAAAGAGGGCGCGGTATGTGTGGACAGAAGATGAGAGTTCTTCAAAACTCATTAAAGTCCCCCTGTAGTCAATTATTTTATCCCTTAAAACTCATCTTTGATCACCAAAATGACATATTTAAAAAAAAATAAAGTGAAAAAAAATTCTTCATGCCTTAAAATAGCTTGAATGTAACTCTACACCCTTGCCTCATTTAATATACACGGATCAATGAATATGCAAATTAGCCCCGCCTCCACTCGCTCACGCCAGCTCTGAGAGTCTACTGTTGCTGTAGTGACGAGCAATTTGTTGTTTGTGTTGTGGATATTTAAGAAAAAAGCTTGCTTCGCTTCGTATATTAAGTTGAACAGCTTAACACATCCTTGAATGAGCGTGAATTTAGGCTGATATATCTATGGTTTGATCCATTCCAGAGGCAGCCAAAATCAGAATTTATAATGGACTGAATAGCTCTCTCAGAACTTGGCGTGCGAGGACACGCTGACTGAATATGCACATGAATCACGGTCACACGCACACGCTCAGAGCAATATTGTTTTAGCTATGTTTTATAGTATTAAAATATTTCGAAGGACAAAAACATGAGCTTTTTTGGCTTTACTTCAAGTCAGCTGTCACTTTACTTTGGCGCGAGCCCCTATGCGCTCGCACACTTGGCACAGCCCTTGTGACAGTTCTGTCATTAATTAATATGAAATAATATGATTAGCCTTTTGCTTGACTACGTTATCAAACAACTAATAATGTGTTGCTAATGTTACACACACCGTTCCCGTTCTTCATCTCAGACAGAGTCTGACAGCTGCCTTCTAACAATCAGTATCCTTAGTACAAACGTTTTGAACTCAGAACGTCAGTGGAGAAAGGCATATAGTTCATCATAACATCGTAATAGACTCGCTATATTGCTAAATCGACACAATTTTTCATATCAACAGAAAATATACCGGGATAACCTGGCTTCTCTTGAGACTTTCCTCTTCAGAGCAGTCATAGTTAATGATATGCTAAAGCCTGCCGGCACGTTGTTGTGATTTGTTACAAGGTAGTCTGTGACGTCACAAACACCCAAGATTTCAAACCGCGGGTTTTAGACTCTTTGGTTTACTGCAGTTTCAAACATAAAATTCTCAGCAATGGTGTTGACTTATGAATTTGCCCATGGTTTGTCTTAAAGCATATTAAAAACACTACATAGACATATAAACAACATTAAAAACTTGATTTTCACCACAGGGGGACTTTAAAGACAAAAGTATTATGGGACTACTGGATTCTAAACAACAAAGAAATGCCACAATTTAAATTTATCAAGACCTCAAAGCAGATAGGAGGGAGAAACACCCAGAAACATCTCATACATGGCCACTCCCAAGTATAAGGGGCTTTCCTTGCCATAAATGCTTGGATAACATGCCTTCGTCTCCTTTAATTAAAAATAATGGCTAGTGCAGTGGTTGGGATATACGTAAACCTACCAACATCCGTTGCCATGATTTTTGGAATGACGTATCGCAAGACGTTTTAGTCTCAATGGTTAACCCATTTGTGCCCAAATTTTTCTGAACAGTTTATGCGCATAGTCATGTTAATAGTGTCCTATGTGAACATGTTCTGCATTTATTTTCCCCAGGTTTTTGTTTTTTTTCTTAAAAATCATATTTGAATGTGCGGCAACTATAGTTGCCGGTGGGCAAATATGTTGTATGCACCCCTTCAATGTCAAATTTGAATAGGAGGAGAACATCTGGCATCTAACTCAAAATAACTGCTTTCAACAGATCAATCAAAGTCGAAGAACATTCGATGCGAACCCAAAAAAGCTGCATCTAGCTTATAATCTCTTGAATATGAAAACACAACAAATCGATTTGTCTTAAAGTGGCGGAACATTGTGCAGAACAAAGTGCAGCCATTAAGTTGCCCCAACAGGGCATTGTGAATCAAAAAATTAAATTGCATCGTTCATTAGAAAAAATGACATCTATATGTGACCTTGGACCACAAAACCGGTCATAAGTCACACTGGTATATTTGTAGCAATAGCCAACAATACATTGTATGGGTCAAAATTATAATTTTTTTTCTTTTATGCCAAAAATCATTAGGATATTAAGCAAAGATCATGTTCCATGAAGATATTTTGTAAATTTTCTACCGTAAATATATAAAAAAAAATTATTTTCATGAGTGGATATGCATTGTTAAGGACTTCATTTGTACAACTTTAAAGATGATTTTCTCAATATTTAGATTTTTTGCACCTTCAGATTCCAGATTTTCAGATTATCTCGGCTAAATATTACCCTAACCTAACAAACCGGGAAGATTATATATTCAGCTTTCAGATGATGTATAAATTTCAGTTGAAAAATGACCCTTATGACTGGTTTTGTGGTCCAGGGTCACATATAAAAAAATAAAATAAAATAATAATAATAATAATAAATAAACAAATAACAATTATACAATATATAATATATAACAATATAAATATTATGAAAGCAAAAAGCACTAAACAAGACCAATAACCTTGATTTATTAACCCATTAAACACAGTATACCCCATTTCCCCATGATATATGTACTTGCAAGTCATTTGCCCACCAGCAACTATAGTTGCTGCTTGGATTTTTGACTAAGTATACAAAAAACTACAGATCTCTTGTAAGATTTGTTTTGTTTGGATAATTCTAGAGACCTTCATGGTTATGTAGATATATATATATATATATATATGTCAACAAAAAATACTTATTAGTAACACGAAAATTCCCTTTCTTTGGGAGGGTTTGCCTTCGCCATGCTTCCTGGAAGTAGGGGTAGGAAGTTGACAGCCTCATGTGACAGGAAGGAAGTGAATACCTTTTCTTTGTTCTTGAAATCCTTTATTTGGTTGTTTTCTTGCATGTCATTGAGGCATAAAACATGGATAACATCTAGGAAAATACTTACAAAATGAAAATGACAACTATACCCTGCGGCAACTATAGTTGCCGGTGGGCTTAAATGGGTTAATGGAAACGCCTTCATTTCGCAATAGTTTTTTATCAATATTTAGAAAATATCGCAAAAGTTCTGCGCAAATCTGTAATGGAAACGCAGCTACTGTCCAACAGCTACATCTGCAGTTGCCTCCTCTGATCCCATTGACTTAAAACAGACACCCTAAAGTGTGCAGAGGGTTTATTGGGGGGTAATTGAGAATGAATGGGGGAAAGTCACATGAGAGGAGGCAATGCCTCCATTGTGCTATGATTGGATATGATTGGTTATGGTTGGATATGACTGCTTTGTGCTATAAATCCCGCCTCTTGTTTTCGTGCACGTTCCAAGTTCGCAAATCAATCTGAATTTACAAAATGATGCGTTTAATGGGAAGGCTAATTAAAAAGTAAGTAAACAACTCAGGGATTTTTTTGTGAGCAATCAGCTTGGTGAAATTAAAGGTAGCCTGCTACAACTTCGTCAAGGCCCAGTGCTTACCGAGTCTGATGACTGATGAAAACAAGTTGACTATTAAGAACAGCTAAACATCAGTTCACAAATAAAATATATTGTTTAAATTGTTAAATTGTGCCTTTAGTTATTATTTTGGAATAAATGTAAAAATGCTTATATACACAGTATGTGTGTGTGTGTGTGTACATGTATGAAGGTTGTTTTAATATTTTAAACCATTTGATATTGTCAGACTTATTCCTGTAATTTCTATTTTTCTTTGTTTTTTTCAGATTTATTTTTGTCATTTTGTTGGCAAAAGGAGAGGGGGACGGGATCAGAAGGGACCTTTTTTTCTTGTTGAATATCCTGTTTCTCTCTGTAATACATCAGATTACAGAGGTATAATTGGTTGTGATTTTTACGTATTTCACATTGATTTTAAAGCTAGGTTTGTGGCACCATTTTTGGTTTACCCGTTCCAGAGCGCAGTGCTCAGTGCGATATGATCTGGACACATAATGGGGGTGGCACTGGCCCTGAGGGTGGACGTCACTGAGCCAGCCAGCAACAGCTTCCCCACCAAGACACTCAGACCTCAGGGCCAAGAAATCTGGCCCCAATCTGACTGGCACCATTAAACTCATCTGAGACAGAGAGACTGTGTGTGACCCCTAAGAGCACAATCAGCCAAAGTGCACAAGATGACAGAATACTGTAGCTGTTAGCGCAGTTTGATACAGACATGCACATGCATGAACAGACTGATTAACCCTATAAAGCCTACTGTATCATATTTGAGACACAAATTTGTAAGTTCTCTAAACTGGAAAAATCTGTTGTACACAATCTACTGCATGCCTTCTGTCATCTGATTGATAGTTCATACATTTTTTTAGTAAGTAAAAGGCTTTTTAGTATAATTATAAAAATGTCCACCTTCATGTAATCTTTTTGCTGTGAAATCTTTACTGACTTGATGGTCATAAATATCAGCAACTCTAACAAATCGCATATTTTTTGCTCAGTTTGAGTCTCTGAATAATATTTAGATGTTTTTTTCTCTCCTTTAGTATATTCTAACTATATCATACTGTATGAGCCATAAAAGCCTGATGTATCAAATATGATACTCAAAAAAACACATATGCAATCAAAAAACGCATATGCAAACTTTTAATATAGGCTATATATATTTTTATTTTGTAAAAAAAATGATTTTTCTGACTATTATTTTATGTCAGGCTTCACAGGGTTAATTTAAAGCCATAACCACAATTAAGGCTTCACAGAAGTATATTTTTAAAATTATAAACTGTAAATTTCTAATTAGATTACACAAATAACAGCACATCATAAGAACCATAGCATGTTTAAAATGTCATATTAAGAATAAATAAGCAAATTAATAATAATACTTACAATTCATTCATTAGGTATAGAAATGTAATAGCTCTCTTAAACAAGCCGCATGATCTGAGACATTATTAATGTCCATAGCATGTGATGAGTTACACATCGAATTTAAATGTGTGGTTAATGGTTTGTTTAAAGCTTTGACCCCAGTGTAAGCAAGAGTAATTGTTATTCTTGCAAACACACTAATGATGAGTTATAATTATCTGTTAACTATGTTCTCATTTTTTAACTTTGGTGGGATTCATTCAGTTCAGTCTGTCCCCTCTGACCCGAAGCTGAAAAACATCATTACACAGTTCCAAGTAAGCAAATGAGGTGCTCTGATTTTGAGATTCTTGTAAATCAGTTTGTTTTGCAGGCTGTTTGTGAGCCTTGTCAGACCATCAGATCTCTGGAGACGGCCCTCTAAAGAATCTCCAAGTTCACTACAAAAGCGTTCATATTCACAAATCTAATTGCAAAAGTAATAGGTCACAGACTGTTTCAAAATACAGTCCAGCTGTCTTTTATTGCTCCCATGTCAGAGCTCCAGCAAGCATGGCATTGTTACTTTTCATCCAGGACTATGCGGTTAGAGTTGGGTTTCCAAACAACTGTATCTGGTTGTTTCCAAAGGTCATGGAGGAAGCCTTCAACTTTATCAATTTGACATCACTTTTGCTGAAGTGAATGTCATGTGGGTTCTTACAACACATCAGGTATAAAGCAAACAGAATAACTTGTGATTATGGGGTAAGAGAGCCACTTAAAAAAATCATTAATTAATCTGTTGATTCAAATGGGGAAAATGTATAATATAATATAATATAATATAATTATCACAGTCACCGTCTGTCTCTCCTTCCCCAGACTCCATTTCCCAGCATCCCTCTGGTTCCCCACCTGCACCATCAATCACCTGCGCCTGAAAGCTATCACCATTGTTAGCACTCATCAGCACACCGCTACTTAAGCCCCATGTTCACTGCACCACTTAGTCTGGTCTCGTCAGCACATGGAAAGCACAATGTTACACATACTCTGCTACTTACCTGCTACTTACCCAAGCCATCTGGATCTTCCTCCTCCCGTCTTCCTTCGTCTGTCCTCCATCCATCGTTGATACCATTCCTGCAAAGAGACATTCCTCAATTACTTTTGAGCTAAGTGACTGTTCATAAGTGCTTGTTCCATTACTCACCTGCATTCTCCGTCTGCCAGTTTCCGTGCCTCTGTTCTAAATAAACAACCTGTTTTCACTTACCTGTCTGCCTCTGTCCATGTCCTGACAGAAGACCAGACCTCATGCAGAGCACCACGGATTCTGGCTTGGAATTTGCCGGGCTTTCACTGAAAAGTTCTGTCGTCTCATCCAGGCCAGCTCCCTAGACAATGAGAAGATCAAGAATTTGTATAGAATCGGGGCAAACTTTGTTGATCCCAGAGAGCTCCCCGATCTCACTGGATTGGACTGGGAGGAGGCCATTTACCAGTGTCTGGAAAGCTTTACTCCATCATTGGCATTCCTACCAGTCCAAGCATCTCTTCCTAAGGTGGCCGCCAGTCCAGAGTCCCTTCCTAAGGTGGCCGCCAGTCCAGAGTCCCTTCCTAAGGTGGCCGCCAGTCCAGAGTCCCTTCCTAAGGTGGCCGCCAGTCCAGAGTCCCTTCCTAAGGTGGCCGCCAGTCCAGAGTCCCTTCCTAAGGTGGCCGCCAGTCCAGAGTCCCTTCCTAAGATGGCCGCCAGTCCAGAGTCCCTTCCTAAGATGGCTGCCGCCACTGCTCTGCATCCCTTACCAGACTCCAGTGGCGACTCTCTCCTTCGTCCCGACTCCAGTGGCGACTCTCTCCTTCGTCCCGAGTCCTATGATGGCTCCAGCTCCTAGCCCAGAGGACCTTTTAGTATCTATCATGGCGTTGGCATTTATGTGTGTCTGGGCAACACACACATCGGCACCACTCCCCGCTCCAGCCCACGAGTCCACTCAAGAGTCTTCAATAGCCCAAACACCCAGAGTCTCGGCTAAGTATTTTTTTTTGGGGGGGGGGGGTGCTATCCGTCCCCGACCTTGGTGCCCGGGCCTGGGGTCTGGGCCAAGGCCACGAAGCCTAAACGGCCGGCACCGCCATGGCCTCCCAAACGCCCCTGATCCGCCTTGGCTCCGTCCTGGAGTCTTCATATCTACCTGCACCGTCACTCTCCTGTCAAGACTCCAGGACGCCCGCCCTCCCTCCCTCCCTCCCTCCCTCCCTCCCTGGTTGTTCCATCTACGGCGAGAGGACACGCCTACCAGGAGGGGGGAGTACTGTCACAGTCACCGTCTGTCTCACCTTCCCCGGACTCTATTTCCCAGCATCCCTCTGGTTCCCCACCTGCACCATCAATCACCTGCACCTGAAAGCTATCACCATTGTTAGCACTCATCAGCACACCACTACTTAAGCCCCATGTTCACTGCACCACTTAGTCTGGTCTCGTCAATGGAAAGCACAACGTTACACATACCTGGATTTCTTCTCTGCTATTTACCCAAGCCATCTGGATCTTCCTCCTCCCGTCTTCCTTCGTCTGTCCTCCATCCATCGTTGATACCATTCCTGCAAAGAGACATTCCTCAATTACTCTTCAGTTAAGTGACTGTTCATAAGTGCTTGTTCCATTACTCACCTGCATTCTCCGTCTGCCAGTTTCCATGCCTCTGTTCTAAATAAACAACCTGTTTTCACTCACCTGCCTGCCTCCGTCTATGTCCTGACAATAATTGTCCTAAACAGTTTCTACGTTTTCATTCATTTAACACTAATTGCAAATCATGTGAATAATTTTCTCAAAACGCTATCCACAATGTTTTCAAATTTTTCAAAATAGTTAATACATCCAACCAAAACTTTAATAAATCAAGAAAAAATTATCACAGCTTTTTTTTTATTGGCTTTACACAATTGACTATATGCATGGAGCGTTCTTTAGAACTTCCGCAATAATATAGGCCAGCTCGAAAACTTCTGGTGAGATGTAATTTGCTGGTGTGTTGAGCATCAATAGTGTAATACTTATACTAATATTTTATAATCAGAATATAGTCACTTATAGTCAGGCATAGCATTAGTTTAGTTATTCAAACGTAAGAAGTAAATAAATAAAGACGTACCTCAATGTTCCTCCTCAGCTAAATTAAATTCGACCATCAGTTTTCACACCTTTGTGTGAAAAAAAAAAAAAGCGTCAAATTAAATATTTATTGTGCACTTTAGTTAGATTAATTGACTAAAATGTGTTTTTACAAGTGTGCCGAAATCATTGAGCTCGCTTTCTGTGTAATTTATTCACAAGAAAAATTGTTTTTCATAAGATTTTGTGAGTAGCTTCATACTTCACATTGCCAAAATGTATTTTTAAACCTAGTTATTTTATAATGTTTAATATTTAGTCAAAAACAAAACTAAGTGGGAAAACTATTATAGGAAATGGCTGATATATGCTCAAATAAATGCTACTTTGCCAACACCTGCTGGTTATAGTGGTAATTAATGTCTTTTATTTTTAAATAAGTGTTTTCTATCAAATGTTGAATTTCCTACATTTTGAAACGTTCGGTTTTACAAATGGGGACCATCTCAGAAGGATGAACAAGTAATGTTTATGGTCAACCCAGCCCACGGCATTTCTTAAATGGTCCCAATAGCTTCATCTTTATTGCAATCAATAAAACTGGTTTATTGGCAAATTAGGTAAATGTGATAACTGCATTAAAATATGAATACAACATTAAAAAGTCAACCACTGATGGTTTTGTGTCGATGTACAGCGACTACAGAATGAATAGCTAACAGTTCACCGGAAATGCCCGAGCTGGCTTAACAACAACCAGGAAGTAACTGTGCATATAGTCAATTCACAAACATTTACGTACCATTTGTCCAAACACAACAAACAAAACTCTGGAATATGTCATATTATCAAATGCTCTTGGTATGTTTTCAATTAGCCCCAAACTGGTATCTGCTTGATTAATAATACACACTGGAAATTCAGTTTTCCCAAATGTTTACGCATTTATCACAATTGCATTATGTAATAGGGAAAATATAAAAGGGAAAGTATACACAGAGCAAGAAAATGTGCTAGAGAAGAGGGAAATAAAGAGGTGTAAGGTGTGGTGTGGGTAGAGGAAGGGGTGTAATGAGAAGGAAGGGAAGAGTGGAACATATAGAAGGAGATCATACTGTATATGAGGAGAGAGGAGGAAGTAAAAAAAAAAAAAAAAAGGAGGATTGGAGAAGAGCTGAGTAGCTACAGTGGAGGACACTGGCGTAGTGGAAAGAGCAAGAGGAGAAATTGTAAGAAGACATGGACATAGTTAAAGTGGACAGCAGGGTGGAAGGGGAGGGAGGAGAGGTGGATTTCAAATGAAATCAGAATTACCTTAATTCAGTGGTTCTTAATCCTGGACCTGGGGAGCCCTATCTGAGGGTATGGGGGATTTTGGATTCAGCCCCCCCCCCCCATTTTTTCTAATTTATTTTTTTATAAGAAATTCAAGATAAAATACTTTACCATAATGTTGTTTGAATATACATATAAACAGATTTTATAAATATCTGTAGTTTTAAAGTTGTTGAGATAATTGAAAAACTTTTGCTCTGCAATTTGTATGTTCTCAAATGTCAGGGTGGCACAACTGCAAATATTTTACTATCGACTGACAAGGTGATAACGTTAAGCCTGATACTGTAATGCAACATCCAGAGGACTCCAACAGATCATTGTGACAGAGTGAAAAGGGTTGTAGATATTTCTCAAATACTCAAAAATTATATGTATGAGATATACACTACCGGTCAAAAGTTTGGAATCCGTAATGTTTTTAAAAGAAGTTTCGTCTGCTCACCAAGGCTGCATTTATTTAATTAAAAATACAGTAAAAACAGTAATATTGTGAAATATTATTACAATTTAAAATAACTGTTTTCTGTTTTAATATATTTTATAAAGTAATTTATTCCTGTGATCAAAGCTGTATTTTCAGCATCATTACTCCAGTCTTCAGTGTCACATGATCCTTCAGAAATCATTCTAATATGCTGATCTGCTGCTCAAGAAACATTTATTGTGTACAATTGTACAAAATATTTGTGTACAATATTTTTTTTTTTTCAGGATTCTTTGATGAATAGAAAGTTCAAAAGAACAGCGTTTATTTGAAATATAATCTTTTGTAACATTATAAATGTCTTTACTGTCACTTTTGATCGATTTAATGCTTGCTGAATAAAAGTATTACTTTCTTTAATTTCTTTTCAAAAAAATAAAAATAAAAACCCCAAACTTTTGAACAGTAGTGTATAATGTTACAAAAGATTATATTTCAAATAAATATTTTATATAAATAAATATATATAAAATAATAATATATATATAAATAATAATATATATAATATAGTGCATATTTAATTAGATGACTCGTTTGCATTTTTAAGCAGCATTTCCGAAAACTTGTAATCCAAAAATTTGTGCAATTCTTAATGTAATCAAACAACTGGGAAAGTATGATGATATCTATTAGTTTTGTTTTTTTACCCTGAGGTGTCTTGCCTTAAGTGACACTCATAGTTTTCTAAATGTGATGGTCAAAAATTATACAGGACCCAAATGGAGACATGCACTGTGGGTTTTTGTCCTTGTTCATCCAGCGGTTTGTGTATAAGTTGGCCAGCTGATGTTTTTGGTTGCTTTTCCACAACTTCAACCACTTTAAATTTGGAAGTAAATTTGCAACATTTTAAACAAGAAAAGTCACCATCAAACACTCAGCCATTATCACCAGGCGTAATTACTCACATTCTCACTGTGCTTATGGAAATCAATGTTTATTATCCAGAGCAGTGATCCCTAACTATGTGTGCATTGATTCTGTGTTTGAAATCACCCAACATAATGGAGTTAATACAAACCATTTATCATCACCCACTTTTTTTCTAGATGTTTGTCTTTTTGGGTTAGGGAACAAATGTTAAAAAAGTACAACGTTTAATGTTTGTTGCAACAATTTATGACAGGTTTTGGTCAGTTATTGTCAGTGTTGGGGGTAAAGCATTACAAGTAACACAAGTTATGTAATCAGATTACTTTTTTCAAGTAACACATTACTTTTAAATTTAAAAAAGTATCTTTTCAAATAAGTAACGAAAGTTACTTCGTTTTCCCATTTATTGACAGATAGCTCTCCTGTTCCCATGTTGAGAGAAATGGTAAGTGCAGAGGCGCTGTGTGAACATGATGGTTATTGTAGTTCTAGACTAAATGTGAGCGAGCATTGACTCATCACACTCGCACAAAAACAAATTCAGTATTCCTCAAAATAAATTAACACAGTAAAATGCAAAGAGTATTATGCAAACCTGCAATAATTAAATATGTTAAGTTACATAAATATACAGTACTTTATGTATTTAATCTCACTTTATTAAGCAATGTCAGGCATGAATCTGCATTTCCTTAAACCTGAGCCTTATTCTTTTCACTTTTTGGTGTGAAAGGGCCTTTTCATTTGCCAAAAATAGCTTAAAAATAACTTTTTTTGTGTGTTATTACAAAACAAACGAACAAACTAACCCAGCCCAGGTGAGAAAAAATAACACAAAAGTAACGTAACACTACTTTCCATGAAAAGTAACTAAGTAACGTAATTAAAGCATAAAGCAATATTGTAATGCATTACTTTCAAAAGGAATTTTCCACAACATTGGTTGTTTTTCTCTTTTTAGTAGACCTATATCTATTGAAAGTCATTTGGGGAAGCAATTTAGATTATTTTAATTAGGAAATTTAAAGACATTTCAATCCGAAAGCATCACAGAATCAGCTGGTCGACAAGAAAAGCAAAGCTAGTTTTGTATGAGCAATTAAAATATCAGCTTCAGTCAGCCTGTGGATTCTTCTCCGACTGCCCTGACCTTGCTTTTAGTCGACAAGAGAAAAAAAAAGAGAGACAGCAGTGGAATTTTCCGGACCAGCTGGCAATGAAGCCTGTCTGCTGAAGCTGAATATATTGGCGGTCCCAAAGGATCCCCTCAGTGTAACACTCCTGCTGCATTCTTATAAGAAAACACTTGAAAAGGGACAGACACACAAATAATGCGCTTGCTTTATTTTGTTGTTTTTCCTTTTAAGAGAAAGCGAGAAAATGTATTTATGCTGGCACATAAATATTGAATACATTTCTTCAAAAATAATTCATACTCTGCAGGAGTAAACAATGTGGCATCTAACGCAAAACAGCACGGGGAATCCAAAATAAACCTGAAAGGAGAAAGCAGGTAGGAGTGTTTAAAATGCAGACTTGTGGCATGAAATGAGTCTGGGGAGAAAAGGCTCGGTGACGTCACAGCATGCAAACGCTTCTAATCTAATAGAAGACGCTGCAGCAATCGCTTCCTCTTTTTTAATGTTGGCCAAAACATTCATCACTGTTAAACTATTCTCTGAGGTGTATCCGGGCAACATCATTTGCAAGTTTTCACATTTAAGCATCTAATTACCTTGGCAACGGTGTAGTGGGAGCACATGACTTGAAATTCTATATTTAAGTTGATTTTCATCACGCTGCCTGGGAAAACAAGAGCTTAGTGCTGGCAGAGTCTCCGTCGGCCTCCAAGACAAAATGCAATTACGGCTTAGTGACCTGATAAATTGCTAAAGCAGAGTGTTGTCTGAGCAGAGCTTTCTATTTCTCTACGACTTAAATTAAACTCATTTCTCACTTAAGTTGACGTTACATCATTTCCATGTATCACGTTCTGAAGGGAATGAGGAAATTAAGTCAATGGATTCATATTTATCATATATTACCTTAAATATACTTAACAAGATAGAATATTCCCTTTTATTCTTTTAAGGAAAGTGTTGTCAAAATATATTCCATTACAACATTATGAGGTACATGATTAATTATTAAATAAATCAACCAAAACAAATAAGTCCAAAAAACCCTCTCTTTTGAAAGCCCTTTTTTAAAGGACTCTTAAGGGGTTATCTCTCCCAAAAATGAAAATGATCCCATGATTTACTCACCCTCAAGCCATCCTGTGTGTACATGACTATCTTCTTTCAGACAAACACAATCAGAGATAGATGTAAAAATATCCTTAGTCCTCCAAGCTTTATAATGGTTGTGAGCGAGGGGGGGGGGCACATTTTGAAGGCAAAAAAAAAAAAAAAAGCATTCATCCATCATAAAAGTAATCCATATGGCTCCAGGGGATTAATGAAGGCCTTCTGAAGTGATGTTTTTTTTTTGTAAGAAAAATATTCATATTTAAAACTTTATTAACTACAATAACTAATTTCTGGCAGACGGTCGTACGCATCAGTAACCTTTGTTACAAAACAAAACACCAGTCACGTATTAGAAGTCTAAAAAGAGTAATGTTGGAGGATTTCGATATAACAGAAGAGGAGCTTGAGTTTGTTGCCCAGACATATTTGTTTAAACCATGAGAGGCGTCTAAGCTTACGATCCTGCGTCATACATCGCGTCAGGGGTTACTCATTTGGCGCAGGTCAACTTGCGCTGTACGCGTACGGTCATCCGTATTTGAATTATTTGAATTTATAAAGTTTTAAAAATGGATATTTTTCTTACAAAAATGCATCGCTTCGCTTTAAAAGGCCTTTATTAACTCCCTGGAGCCGTATAGATTATCTTTTATAATGGATGGATGCAATATTTTGCGCTTCAAAATCTGGCCCCCCCTTCACAACTATTATAAACCTTGGAGGACTAAGTAAGGCTTTTTTTAAATTTATCTCCGATTGTGTTCGTCTGAAAGAAGATAGTCATATACACCTAGGATGGCTTGAGGGTGAGTAAATCATTGGATAATTTTCATTTTTGGGTGAACTATCCCTTTAATGCTAAAATATGACGAATCCAACTGTAAATGCAAAACAGGTACTATAATGCTATTAAAGGTCATTTTTTTCAATTATGTAGCATACTGTACATTTGTATTTGGCTGAACCTCATAAAAACATGTCCTGGGCATATTTCAAGACCTTTATTTTTTTTTGAGCACATTTTAGCTGAAATTCCTAATTTTACTTTTGCATTTTTATTTTAATTCTTATTATTCTGATAAAATTCTCATCGCTATAATGTAGTAAAAATACTGCAATAGAGGTTTTACTTAAATCAAAATAAATTTTTATGATTTTTATGATTTTATCTTTTTTTAATTTTATTCTTCTAAAATTGGTGTATTTTTAGTGCAAAATACAATTTACAGCAATACATTTTCATTTAAATTAGAATAAATTAATGGCTGTAACACATTGCTTTACCATTTTTATAATACATTATATTTTCACATTACAGTGATGAGAATGAGAAGTTATTAGCATTACGATAATGAGAATTGGTGAGAGGGGTAATTATTATCAGAATATGTCAGAAAGCAAAAAAAATTGATTTCCCTAAAATAGGCTTCATTTTCTTTAAGCAAAATGTAACTTCTTAATTCTGCCTTTCAGTTTTTGATGAAGCATATCCAGACATGTTCTTGACAGGTTTTGTAATAAATTTTCCCTTTACTGACAAACTAGAATCACATAATCCCTTTTGATTTCAAACCATTGCTGAGATACATTAAATGATGCTTTAAACTCTCTGTCCATGACGGAAGCATGCCAAGCTTATGCAATACTGTGGCGTGGTCAAATTCATCAAACACATTATTGTCCTCTCCCGGGTCTTCAGCCAGGAGGTACATTTCTCCCGCGTGGATGTCCGTCATGTTAGGCTGACAGTGGAGCGGGTCAAAGCCCACCCATAAGGTGAACCGGTAGTCAGTGGAGCGAATCGAGTAGCCCATGATGCGGATATCGGCGAGGTCGGGCAGGTCAGAGTTCTCCTGGATGGAGTCTGAGGGCCGAGGGTACTGGCTGAATGAGTAGGCTTCCCTGTTAAGGTCTCTTTCTGGGATGCGGATGAGATAGGCCAAGCTTGAGCCCTCGGTGCACAGCTCGATCTTAAAGGATGGCGAGGGGCAGCGGCGCAGAGGACGCAGTCCAGCCAGGTTCGACAGCGTGGGAAAAACATCCACCAGCTCCACCACGCTCTCAACTCCTTGACCTGTGAGATGCAAAGGACAAAGGCCTGATGTAAAACTATGATGGAAATGTTCACGGGATACAGCTGCATAGCATTATTCTGTTAAGATTACGAGAACCAATAATGCATCTACACTGAAGAAAATTTGGTTTAGAAATAATTTTTACTCAGAAATTGCTGGTAAACTTCCAAAAGTTTTTTTCCCCCCATTCGTTTTTACCATATGTATTTGAAAATAATCTTCAGTAAAGACTTTAAAGCCATGAACCAATTTAGCCAGTTTCAAGATGAATCACAGCCTTTTAAAAATTGGGGGAAAATTGGGGGGAAAAAATGTGTACTTAATGTCTTTTATGAGGGAATGAACTACTTGTCCCACAAAGCTTTGCAACACAATTCAATCTGAAATTATGGTACAATAATAATAATAATTTTTTTTTAATGTTTTTAAAAGAAGTTTCTTATGCTCACCAAAATCAAATATGATCAATTTAATACAATAAAACAGTAATGTTGCAAAAATAAATAATAATAATAATAATAAAAAATAAAAAATTTTACAGTTTAAAATAATGTTTTCTATTTTAATTTTTTTTAAATGTTATTTTTTTCCTGTGATGGCAAAGCTGAATTTTTTTGATCATTGAAGCCAATCACAGACATATCCGATGAGTGCATCAACACTCAACAGCGCTCAAAGTGTCACATTTTTAAAATTCAGTGTCACATGGACTGTTGAGGAAAGTTACTTTTAAAAGTAATGCGTTACTCGCTAAAAAAAAGTAACTATTTTGTGTTACATTACTTTTGTGTTACTTTTTCTCACCTGGGCTGGGCTTGCTTGTTTGTTTGTTTTTTAACAAAAAGAACAAAAGTTCTATTTTTGGCAAATGTAAAGGCCCTTTCAAACCAAGAGTGAAAAGAATAAGCCTCTGTCTGAAGGAAAGGCAAATTCACACCTGTGCAGTAGAGGGCACAGCTAATACAAACCTCTGTGCTGCCATTCTGTATTGCAGAAGAATAGGATACAGGAGAAGAAAGTTCAACACTCATACTTAAAAACAAATAAATACAATATATATATATATATATATATATATATATATATATATAGTAGTCAACATTTGAAGTGGATCAAAACCTTTCATCAAAGTTGTCCTAAAACCTTCTTCTTAGGACAGTTTAGTTTGTAGGACAACTTTGATGAACTTTTTGATCCACTTCAAATGTTGACTACTGTATATATATAAGTCATTTTTGCTTATTCGTATGGTTGAATTGGATCATCGAAGATCAGCAGCAAACGCATTGGTTAATAAAGTAAGATTAAATACATAAAGTATATTTTTGTTTTTAACATTTAATTATTGCAGGTTTGCATAATATTCTGAGTTTGCATTTCACTGTTTTTATTCATTTTGAGGAATCTGTTTTTATGCTCACATTTAGTCTAGAACTACTACAATAACCATCATGTTTACAAAGCACACACAATGCCTTGATTTACTCACATTTTCTCTCAACATGTGGACAGAAGAGGTGTCAGTCAATAAATGGAAAAACACCTTGCCTTACATATTTAAAAAGGTAACTCAGACATTTTGTTGTAAATTTTAAAAGTAATGCATTACTTTACTCGTTACTTGAAATAGTAATCTGATTACTTAACTCACATTATAATGCCTTACTTGAAAACAGTTGTGCCGCATAATAATTTTGTGGGAACTGTGATACATTTTTTTCAGGATTCTTTGATCCATAGAAAGTTAAAAATAACCTTTTTTGCCTTGATTCCTGTTTATAACAGTCACTCTTCTGACTGGTGAATCACTGGAAATTGTGCAATTAACAGAATTATAATAAAGCTGAAATCACAATGGTGTATATACTTTCGTATAGACTTCGGTACCAAGTTGGTACTGAAATTTTAAAAATGAGACGCTTTGAGCGCTGTTGAGCGGATTCGAAAACACCTCTGATTGGCCACTGTGTTCACGCGCTCATCAGATATACCTGTGATTGGCTTCAATGATCAACGCTTCAAAAACATTGTAAATAGTCATCAATGATGCTCCTCACTTACACAAATACACACGGGAGCGTTTGAAAGCAGGCATCAGTCTGCTGATAGACACCTGCTTTCAAAAGCTCCCGCTCCCGCTTTCAAAACGCTTTCAAATTCACACACTTCCGTGTGCTTTCAAACGCTCCCTTGCGTTGATCATTGTAGCCAATCACAGGCATATCTGATGAGCGTGTGAACACAATGGCCAATCAGAGGTGTTTACGAATCCGCTCAACAGCGTTCAAAGTGTCACATTTTTAAAATTTCAGTACCGATTGGTACTGAAGTGGGTACTTTTGACAACTCTAGTACAAACCACATTAAATAGCCAAAGGGCTCATAGCATGTCTGTCTTTAAACTTTATACATCATTGCTAAAACATTTCCATATGGAATAAATTAATATTGTTGTTGTTTTTCTTACTTATGGAACCCAAGAGCTGCCATAACATACACCATACAATTACAAATAAATGCATGAAATCCTCACACTGAATTTAGCCATTATTCTCTTAGGTGAAAGGCCCCAGCTCTGAAATTTCCATGAAATTTACCGACACGGTTACTGAATATAGCGCAGTTCATTAGAGCAACAACAAGCAACAATACAGAGCCTACTGTGAGAGCAATAACTCTCAGGACATATTAGCTTCTCTATGCTGTGGCATTATCATTACAGTCATTACTCCAGCTGCTTATGCTGGGTGTTTTCTAAAGATTGCCACAAATGTGCACTTGAGAGCTGAAAGTGAGAACCACCACCAGATGCATGTGCTCACAGTACACTCTCAGTAAAACCTTTGCACTGCACACAAGCAAAAATAAGAATCAAAGCTCTAAATGGGCCAGTACTTTAGCCATAACATCGTTTCCAGAAAGTTGATATCACACGCTTGAGTGACTTCGGTTGGAGTCTAGTGAAGGATCCTGCGGTCTTTGCGTGTTGACAGCTGCTTTGAGTAACATTACCTTTGCCAAACTGCTCCCGTGTGCCCTGAAACACGTCGATGAAGGGGAACGTCTTCTCCCCAGGCCGAGAGAAAGGTGAGGTCACACCTGGCTTGTACACGATCAATGGCACTCGGGTGGCCACATCAAAGTTGCTGTATTTGGCCCACTCACCATGTTCTCCTAATGACCAACCTGAGAGAAAGAGAGAAAGAGAGAGGGAGAGTTAACCGTGAGAAAACACAGAGTCACACAGAATGATCAGTTCAAACGGTCTTTGCTGGCAGTTTCTCTAATATAAGGCATAACATAATTGTGGTCTAATGAGTGAACTTTGAATTGACGTAGCAAATAGAACGCAGAACTGTAATTTGAATTTAAGAAACTAGAATTAAAAAGGAGTCAAATTTCAAGAAATTGTTTTAATAACATGTTATAATTTCTAGAAACATTAGATATTGAAATAGCACCAATAATATAAATATATTTAATTTATTTGGTAAGACTTTACAATAAGGTTTTGTGTGTTAAAATACGTTAACTTGATTAGTTAACATGAACTAAGAATGAAAAATACTTCTACAGCATTTATTAATCTTTTAATTAATTCATTTTAATCTTAACATTTACTAATACATTTTTAAGATCAAAATTTGGATGTTAACATTAGTTAATGCACTGTGAACAAACATGAACATGAACATTTTTATTAAGTAACATTAACAAAGGTAAAGAAATACTGTAAAAATATATTTACTAATTGTTATTTCATGTTAGATAAAGCATGCAACTATTTTTAACCAATAAGACCTTATTGTAAAGTGTTACCATTTATATATATATATATATATATATATATATATATATATATATATATGTGTGTGTGTGTGTGTGTGTGTGTGTGTGTGTGGCAGCCACTCATTATAATAATTTAATATTGTAATTTAATAATTGAATAATGTATTTATTATTTATACACAATTTATATATATATATATATATGTATATATAAAAATACAAAACAACTAAGTTACTAAAACTTTAACTGAAATTAAAATGGAAATATAAACGTATAATCTAATTCAAAATATTAATAAAAACTATAATAGTATCTCAATGATACTAAATTAACACAGCTTCATGTTGCCCATGTTGAATTTCTCTTGTTGTCATTTCAATTCCAATCCAGCATTCTGGGCCAATTTAAAGGGACAGTTCACCCAAAAATGAAAATTCTGTCATCATTTACTCCCCCTCAAGTTGTTCCAAGCAGATCTCGCCCTCCCATTGACTACCGTAGTAGGAAAAAAAAAAATACTATGGTAGTCAATGGGAGGCCGAGATCTGCTTGGTTACAAACATTTTTCCAAATATCTTCCTTTGTGTACAGCAGAACAAAGAAATGTATACAGGTGTGGAACAACTTGAGGGGGAGTAAATGATGACAGAATTTTCATTTTTGGGTGAACTATCCCTTTAATACAAATTCACTATTCATTAAAAATTAGCTTATTAATATATTTAGAATTTTGCACTTGCACAACCCTGTATAAGAGCCACTTAATGCACTGCATGAATGTTTGCATTATGACGAGAAAAAACACACGTCAGCCATATGACAAACTAAACCGACAATTCAAAAAGCAATTTGTGCTAAATGAAACAAAAACATGACAGCATAATTTCTGAAAAGAACTTTACAGGATGTGAATTCAGAATAATATGGAAGCCCACAGAATAGACTGTAAATCTGAGTTAATATAAACCAAATGCATCAATACTGCCACCTAATGGATGAACTATCTAATAACAGGCTGAATTGACAGAACTTTCTTCAACAAACCGTGATCGGAGCTAAACACCACTATAGTGTTCTTGGCGAGGCCGAAATCATCAAGGGCTTGCAGAATTTTTCCCACCTGAGCATCCACATATGACACTGAGGCAAAGTAGTGCTGTCGGATCTGCAGCTATAAGATGAGGGGGAAAAAACATCATGTTTGATTCTACAAGAAATGGGATTTATATAAATCACAACTGACACAGACCTCA
Source organism: Hypophthalmichthys nobilis (assembly GCA_037950665.1). NCBI lineage: Eukaryota > Metazoa > Chordata > Actinopteri > Cypriniformes > Xenocyprididae > Hypophthalmichthys > Hypophthalmichthys nobilis. The sequence continues at coordinate 25,470,084 of CM075491.1, read as the reverse complement.
AATTAGCCATAACAAACCAAATGTAAATGACACACTGGTACAAAATCTCATTTTCTGTATGGTACCTGAAAGTCTTTAGGAATGGGGCCATAAGGAAAGCTCAGATTTAACGCCTGAACATCTTCCCTCTTGCGAATGTCAGTCCAGGGGTTGTAGGCCACATCAGGAAGTTTCTTAGGAACATCTGGGTCTGGAGCCAGTGTCATACTCTCAATAGGATAGAGCTTTAGGTACTCCTATAAAAATGCAATATTTCCCAGATTTACTGACTTAACAGCTGCTCATACAGTATGTCATATGCTTCACTAAAAACAAACACATACACGTGGGATCCTGAAAGGAATATGAGGCTTATAGAAGCCAACAGCCAGGAAGAATGGATTCTGAGCGTCCTTCATAGAGTCCAGGAGTCGTACGGCCTCTGCTGTATTCTCCATGTCAGGAAGGGTTCCTAAAGGCATCTCGGACACATTCACGGGACACAGTAAATTACTGTGCAGTGTGCCGTCTTTATCTTTGCAAACCTAACAGATGAATATGAGATTTAAATAAAAAGGTAATTGCGACTTTTTATCTCACAATTCTGACTTTATTTACTTAATTAAAGGTCAGAACTGTGAGATATAGACTCGGAATTGTAAGGTGAAAACAAGTGAGAATTTCAAGAATTTGTTATTTCTCACAATTCTGAGTTTATCTCACAATTCTAACTTTCTTTCTATAGTGAGATATAAACTTGCAATTGTGCGTGGAGAAAAAAATCAAAGTCAGAACTGTGAGATTTTTAATTTTTTATTCTGTGGTAGAAACAAGCTTTCATAGGACAAAAAAACAACAACTGTACTTTACGTGTGAAACTTACTTTTTGTCCTTTTCTTATGAAGCTAACAAGTCGAATCATGCTTACATGAACTTTTCAATTAGAAATTAAGTATTCCATTTTTTTTAACCACATTAAATGTTATATGATATGATATAATTTTGATATGAAATATTTTACATTGAATGTGATCCACGCTTTAGCTTAAAGGGGTAGTTCACCCAAAAATGAAAATTCTATCATTATTTACTCACCCTCATGTTGTTCCAAACCTGTATGAACTTCTTTCTTCTGCTGAACATAAAAGAAGTAATTTTGAAAAATGTTGGTAACCAAACAGTTAATGGGCCCAAATGACTTCCAGGCCCAATCAACTGTTTGGTTACCCATATTCTTTTGTGTTCAGCACAAGAAAGAACTTTATACAGGTTTGGAACAACTTGAAGGTAAGTCAAGTCACCTTTATTTATATAGCGTTTTTTACAATGCAGATTGTGTCAAAGCAGCTAAGTAAATAATGAAAGAATTTTCATTTTTGGGTGAACTATCCCTTTAAACATAATGTCCAACATCATTTTTAACTCTTTATTATTATTATTATTATTATTACATTCATTATTTTACTTTTTTCGTACATTGTATCTGAAGAAGCTCTCAAAGGATTATGTGACAGATTAACCAGCAGGTGTCAGAATTGTATAAAAGTGAGAGAGATCAGAGATTATAGAGTGGTTTAACAATGATTTTATAATGGTGAAAGGATGACTTAAAATTATTTAAGTTGTTAAATTATTATTATTATTATTATTATTATTATTATCATCATCATCATAAGACCATTTAACTTAATTAAAAAAAAACTTTTTCCTCTCAATAAATAGTTTTTATTTTTTTAGAACATACAGTTCTTGACACTTCAAATAAATCGAGTTAAATTAACCTGTATTATATATATATACATACACACTACCAGTCAAAAGTTTGGAATCGGTAAGATTTTTAATGTTTTTTTTTTTTAATTTATTTATTTAAAAATACAGTAAAAACAGTAATATTGTGAAATATTATTACAATTTAAAATAACTGTTTTCTGTTTGAATATATTTTATAAAGTAATTTATTCCTGTGATCAAAGCTGAATTTTCAGCATCATTACTCCAGTCTTCAGTGTCACATGATCCTTCAGAAATCATTCTAATATGCTGATTTGCTGCTCAAGAAACATTTATGATTATTATCAATGTTGAAAACAGTTGTGTACTTTTTTTTCAGGATTCCTTGATGAATAGAAAGTTCAAAAGAACAGCATTTATCTGAAATACAAAGCTTTTGTAACATTATACACTACCGTTCAAAAGTTTGGGGTCAGTAAGAATTTTTATTTTTATTTTTTTTTAAAAGAAATTAAAGAAATTAATACTTTTATTCAACAAGGATGCATTAAATCGATCAAAAGTGACAGTAAAGACATTTATAATGTTACAAAAGATTATATTTCAAATAAATGCTGTTCTTTTGAACTTTCTATTCATCAAAGAATCTTGAAAAAAAAAAATATTGTACACAAATATGTTGTGCAATTGTACACAATAAATGTTTCTTGAGCAGCAGATCAGCATATTAGTATGATTTCTGAAGGATCATGTGACACTGAAGACTGGAGTAATGATGCTGAAAATTCAGCTTTGATCACAGGAATAAATTACTTTATAAAATATATTCAAACAGAAAACCAACTTTAAATTGTAATAATATTTCACAATATTACTGTTTTTACTGTATTTTCAATTAAATAAATGAAGCCTTGGTGAGCAGACGAAACTTCTTTTAAAAACATTAAAAATCTTACCGTGTCCAAACTTTTGACTGGTAGTGTATATATATATATATATATATATATATACACACGTTCACACTAACTCACACACTGACCTTCCTCTTTTCATATTTAAAAGAGGGTGGATGATACGGCGGTACAGACCAGCTGTACGGGTAATCATCCGAGTGGTTGGAGGCAATGCCTTGAAGACAAGCACGTAAAAGAAAAACATTATTAGTTTAAACATCACACCAGACAGTTAAAACATGAAAGGGTTATAGGGCAAATCTCATCAAAAAGAAATGCTAAAATGAAAAAAAAAAAAAAAAAGTTATATTTGGCATAGCAAAATCTAGTTTTCAGGAGTTTGTGCATTGTGACATCATGCATTCAGTACATCATGTGGTCTAGTTACCAGGATGAAAGACTTTGCCCACTGAAAAGGTGCTGTATCCATTAGACTTGAAGTATTGAGGGAGTGTAGTGTAGTTTCCTGCATGAACCCTCCAGTATGAGTTGAAATCATACAGCTTTGTGGTGTCTGGTCTTCGACTTGTTAGGAAAGACACCCTACTAGGTCCACAAACAGCTTGCTTTAAAAGAACATAATAGCAATGTGCACCTGTAACTTAAATGTACTCTACTAATAAATAATACATTTTTATGTTTTTCGTGACCAATATTACAACATACCTGTGCATAGGCGTTATAAAACACTGTGCTCACAGATGCTAGCTGATCAATGTTTGGTGATTTGACCACTGGATCAGAGTAGCAGCCTAAAGTTGGTCTTAAATCATCAGCAAGTAAGTACAAAATGTTGAACTGTTTGCTGTCTATTCCAAAAACATCTTGCTCCAAAACGTGTAAAATCAAAACAAACAACCACATCGGAGTATTTACAAACATTATGTTAATATATAGACCTATATATATATAACACGATATAATTTAAATTCAATACTATCGCATCTGCATCTTTATTTTGTGCTGTAACATGTCCAGCTACTTCCAGTGTTTTGCTTCCTGGTTTTCATAGACTGGCTGTGATAAATGGGACTGGCCTTAAAGGCACAGTACACGTTTTTCTATCTGTGTACTGTAGGTTCTGTTATCTGTCTAGGCTACTGTAATCTCAAATAGAAATATAAACGAATAAAATAAACATTTTCATGTTCATTAGTTGTACATTAACTAATGTTAACATTTGCTAAGATTTTTTGCTAAGCTATCTTTAGTTAAGATTAATAAAAGTTGTAGAATTGTTCGTTGTTAGTAGTAGCCTACATGTTAACTGAGTTAACTATTGTTAACGAATGAAAACTTTTTGTAAAGCTTTATTCAGGCGATTGATACGTTTTTCTATCTTTCTCTTTAAGGGAATTCCACATTTCCATTTTGCCCCACCTTAACGGAAAAACTGCGAATCAGAAAGAGAAACCAGTTCAACTACGATCACAAGTTCACAACATTCTGACTTGACTACAGTTTCGAGTCATCATCATGGGTAAGATTAACAATATTCAGTGTTAAATAATACCTTACTTAATATGATACTGTGATAGTATAGACTATAGTAATGAATGTTATGTTTGTAAATAATCAATTATTTACTGACTTTTTAAAGGCCCTCAGACGATACTTGTGTATTTTCTAGCATGCATTTATGGAGACGTTATGAAAATAGACACCACGGGTGCATCAGAGGCGACTGCAAAACAGGACAAATTAACTGTAAAGGGTATGACTGCTTATCTGGTGTGTTTATGTCCAGTAACCAAACTTATATATATATATATATATATATATATATATATATATATGCACTACATTGCATTTTATATTAACTATGATTTATTCTTTTCAAAGGTGTTGAAGCCTCCAAAAAACTGGCTGAGCATGATCTGGCCAGGATGGAGAAATACAGGAGTTTAATCACTAAAGTTGGCAGAGCAAAGCAGATGGACCCGGCTGTGATTGCTGCAATCATTTCCAGAGAGTCCAGAGCCGGAGCCGCTCTGATAGATGGCTGGGGCGACCATGGCAATGGCTTTGGCCTCATGCAGGTTGGTTAGAGGAATAGATAAAAAAATAAATAAATAAATAAACCCCAGGACAGGGAGATCTTAATATGAGGGATATACAGTATGCAAGTGCACATAAGATGACATTTAGGGTGTTTAAACTAAATCTGAAAATTAAATGGACATACTAATCAGAGATAATACATGCAAAGAATTAAGAAACATTAATGTTATGTTGTTTTGTGTTACGTGACCTAAATATAATGAGCATTCCTTGGCCTTTTTGTAGACAGTAGAAAATGTTAAGATAGTTGGGAAGGATTGGGAAATTACACAATATAAATCAACCGCATGAATGCAACATGTCAAAGCGTGTACATAGTTTTGTCAGACCATGTTTCCACCTAATGAGCAAATCTGAAGACTTGTGTTACATAAAAAGGAAGATGTAGTTCTTTCTTTTTTTTTCAATTATTGTGTCAACTTGATTTTCCCAACTTCCCTTTTCAAAACACCAGTTCCCCTGCAGTGCTTCCTTAATAGTCACAGGTTGATCCGACGTATTAATCTGTAACACATTCACGTGTTCTCTTCATTACTGATGTTTTTTTTGTTTGTTTGTTTGTTTTTTCAGGTTGACAAACGCTACCACAAGCCAGTAGGCACATGGGACAGTGAGGAACATGTCACACAAGGAACTGAGATACTCATTGGCTTTATTAACGACATTAAAGCAAAGTTTCCCCAGTGGACTCAAGAGCAATGCTTTAAAGGTAGGGTTATAGTATAGTCAGAGACCATAAATGAACTCTTTCTGTTTTTAAGATTTTTTATTGATTGATTAATTTGATTAGAAGATTTCACAAAGTTTATAGAAGTAATATGACCTATTCAGAGCATAATATGTGATCACCTAGTTTGATTAAGTGAGTGTTTCATGTCTCATTTATAATGTCTGTTCCAGGGGGAATATCAGCCTACAACGCAGGTGTGAAGAACGTCCGTACATACGAGCGCATGGACGTGGGCACTACAGGCGGCGATTACTCCAATGATGTTGTGGCCCGAGCCCAGTGGTACAAAAGCAAGGGTTACTGAAGAACAGCTGTTATAATATTTTTTATTCATTCTAACCATTATACACTGTTCTGTGCTGTTTTGTAATTTTGAAATAAAACTCATTTATTTACTCAAATTATGTGTCTTTCATATAACACATTAATTTAATGAATAGTCTTTAAGCATAGCTGCTTTAACCCTATTTGTTTTCATTTACTTCTCAGTTGCCATATTATTTTTCTGGTCTAAACATGGGCAAAAGTAACTTTAAAGCACAAAACCCATCAGATTTGGAAGGATGGTCCCATGATTCATTTATGATCTGAAACCATTAGAGCTCCTGAATTAAATCATATATAGTTCATACTTAAAGCTGTCTATTTTTATGTTTATTTATTATTTATTGATAGAAAATACTATATACATAATTGCAATATTAAACATTCAGACCCATACAGACATGTTACAAAATGTTTGTAATGGAGTTGCCTCATATAAATAAAAAAAATCATAATAAATAATTAATAAATCTTGGAAAGTGCTAGAGTATGGCTACCAAATCTGATACATTTCTATTGGGGCCTATAACTAAAAAATCCATTTAATCAAGGAAGATGAAATTTGGCATGCGTTAATACTGGTACATGAGTCAAAACTTTTCCCACAACCTTTTATTTCTCTTCACTTCATTCTCCTGCCTGCACCAGCAAAGTTAGGGATTCCACTTGTCAAGTGGCTAAACCTTTTTGAGATGTATGAAGCCACCACCTGATAAAATGATTCACTGTGTTCGGGTGTGCTCTAATGATAAGACTGATATATATATATAAAAAAAAAAAAGTATTTTTAATTTTGCAACATTCACAGTTGCAAATTTTGCAACCTTGCATTTCTCCACACCTCAGTGACAGAACATCTGAGAAAAAAAGAGAAACCACTCCCTCTGTGATCATATATAATCACATCCCGCAGCGATCTGATTTAGTGACAAAACTCATCAAACGCAGTGATTTGCTCTCACACAGCAGTTCTAAGTCATGGGTAAGTTATAAAATATCGGCTGCTGAGTATTTTTATATGATATTGTCTGAATTATGAGGACAGTTTTGTGACTGTGTAGCATTGCATAAATGTGCTGCATATGCATAATAATTATTTAATGATTGAAAGGGCTTCAGGTGATATTTTCCATGTTGTTTCTAGCAAACATTTATGGAGACATCATGAAAATAGACACCACCGGTGCATCAGAGAAGACAGCAAAACAAGACAAATTAACTATAAAGGGTGAGAAGGATGCATACAACTCACATCTGACTTTTGCCAAAAATACAGCAATACATTACAGTTTATATTAACATTGATTTAAACTTGTTATAGGGGTTGAAGCCTCCAAAAAACTGGCTGAGCATGATCTGGCCCGGATGGAGAAATACAAGAGTATAATCATTAAAGTTGGCAAAGCAAAGAAGATAGAGCCAGCTGTGATTGCTGCCATCATATCCAGAGAGTCCAGAGCCGGAGCCGCTCTGAAGGATGGGTGGGGCGACCATGGCAATGGCTTTGGCCTCATGCAGGTTAGATCTAGTCTGTTTTGAAATATAATAATAATATGAGTCATATGATAACATTGAGCACTTAAACTGAATTAATTAAACTAAAGCTGATTTCCCATGCAAAACATTTTGACATCAGCAAGGAAACGATGCAAATAACAAGAAGAGAATGTTAAAACTTTTCTAATTGTTCTCTTCTTTGATGGTGCTTCTTTCAGGTTGACAAACGCCATCACACTCCAGTAGGTGCATGGGACAGTGAGCAGCATATCACACAAGGAACTGAAATACTCATTGGCTCCATTAAAGAAATTAAAGCAAAGTTTCCAAAGTGGACTCAAGAGCAATGCTTTAAAGGTAGGCTATACTCAAAGAGATAAATAAACATTTAATGCATTATAGCTTATATTATATTAATGTCTGTTCCAGGGGGAATATCAGCCTACAATGCTGGTGTGAAGAACATCCGTACATACGAGCACATGGACGTGGGCACCACACGAGATGATTACGCCAATGATGTTGTGGCCCGAGCCCAGTGGTTCAATAGCAAGGGTTACTGAAGAAAATCAGTTATGAACCTGTGAAACCCTTATATTTGTGTAATGAGCACAACAATTCGCCATGATAAGTCCTCATTTTAATATTAAGTCTACTGTTTTGGTAGGCTATAAATTAGAATGCTAATATAGGCTATTTTAAGAGTTTGGGCCGTTTTCAAAACGAGTACATTTCCTCTGAAGAAATAAAAGTCATTAATTTACTCAAATCATGTGTTTATTATTTATTTATCTATCACAACAGTGTTATGAACAGTCTTTCTAAAGCCACACCTCATATTCTTGCTCCTGGAAGTAGCTGCAATCACAGCTTGGAACAGCTTGTTGTTCTCACCGACAGAGGGCGATGTTGAGCCTCATCCTGCACTCATACACAACACTGTAGAATGTCATTCGCAAAAAATCTCTGTTTCGCTTGTTTAAGGATGACCAGATATCTCTAGGATTTCTTCGCTTCGTAAGTATATGTCTACGTTAAAGCAATAATAAGATAATTCGGTTTTTTTTAGGCTTTCTGTCGGTTTTGAGCTCACTACGCTGGAAAAAGCGGTTGTTTGGGAAGTTTGGGAAGCAAACATCTCCATCACTTTCCGCTAGTGCAGTGAATAATGTTATGCGAACTTTTTTTGGTGAGTTACAACCAGCGACCTGTTATCTTCTTCAGTTGTTTATGATAGAATCGCATTTTGAATAGTCTGTTGTAATGTCTGCTGTAAAACAGGATAACTTGCTCTAATGGTGCTCTAATAATTTAAATATTCAATGCAGCGAGCTGTCATAGTCTTGCGACATTTTGACTTATTTGCCTTTTTCTCAATAATATGCACATAGAAATTACGATATTGTATCCTATGAGTAAGTTACCTTTTTTAGTTAAACTTTTTTCACGCTAGTTTTTGGTTGTTGATGTTGTTTCCAAGTCATGTACAGTAATCTTTGGTTACGAATTGTTAAAAACCTCTAAAGAGCCACAAAATTACGATCCAGTAAGCTATTTTTGATTGGTTTAAATTTTTCTATTGGAGTATTTTCGCTTCTAGGTCTATACAATAAATTAACATAATGGATAGTGTTTTTTAGGCTGGTATCCATATAATCAATATTGCATGTAAATCTATTTTTTGATAAACTTTTCTCACACACACGTGTGTGTGTGTGTGTGTGTGTGTGTGTTGATTACTGTAGAGATAAAGCCTCATCATCAATGTTCTTCTCCATATGCTCAGATCAACAGAATTATTATTAGTTTGGTCTCTGATTTGATGTCAGGCTATGTGCAATTAGTATTTGGAGATGTTGACATGAAATTTCAAGCATTTTCAGTTTAGAGTCCAGAGGTGTGACGTTGTAATTGATCATAAAATACTTAAATTGACTGTTTGCTAATTCGTCTGTATTCTCATGGTGTTTTATGACCTGATATTAAAGGATTAGTTTCACTTTCCACAAAATTTCCTGATAATTTTCTCACCCCCATGTCATCCAAGATGTTTCTTTCTTCATTCGAAAAGAAATTATGGTTTTTGAGGAAAACATTCTAGGATTTTTCTCCATATAGCGGACTTCAACGTCTACCAATGGGTTGAAGGTCCAAATTGCAGTTTCAGTGCAGCTTCAAAGGGTTCTACACAATCCCAGCCGAGATATAAGGGTCTTATCTAGTGAAACGATCGGTCATTTACTAAAAAAGAATTCAAATGTAAATACTTTTTAACCACTAATGTCACACGTGACCTTTTCAACGTGATTACTTAATGCGTGCCGCATTGCAGAGCAGTGCAAGACAAACATTTGTGGTTAAAAAGTATATAATTTTTTTTTTTTTTTTTTTAAAAGACCGATCGTTTCACTAGATAAGACCCTTATTCCTTGTCTGGGGTCGTGTAGAGTCCTTTGAAGCTGCATTGAAACTGCAATTTGGACCTTCAACTCATTGGTTGTCATTGAAGTCCACTATATGGAAAAAAATCCTTGAATGTTTTCCTCATAAACCATAATTTCTTTTCGACTGAAGAAAGAAAGACATAAACGTATTGGATGACATGGGGGGTGAGTAAATTATCATGGAAATTTTAATTCGGAAGTGAACTAATCCTTCGAACTAATCGAAAAAAAATTATGTATCACATTGCAAGGCTATACAAAATGAACTAGTGAAGATATAAAGGTGGTTTAAAGGGTGGACATTTTAAAAAGAAATGGCAGTTACAGGACCTAAAATATACACAAATCTTACAATGAAGCTTGTTTCCGCCATGGAATAAAAATTTAAAAAGATAACTGCAACTTTTTATCTCACAATTCAGACATTTTTCCCCCATTGTGAGGTTATACATCATAATTTGTAATGTTTTCTTCAGAATTGCGAGATACCAACTCTCTTAATTGCGAGAAACAAAGTCAGAAATGTAAGTTGCAACTTTTTTTCTCTTGCAATTGTGAGTTTGTATCTCACAATTTGGACTTTCTTTTCAGAACTGCATGTTATAAACTTTTGCAATTGTGAGAAATAAAGTCAGAATGCGAGATTTATACAGACTAAAATGCATGTTTGAGCTGTTTTAACTGAAAGCAACTTGTACTGGCATATCTTAAAATATGTCAGTGCCATTTTTGTCTCAAGATTCACACGAGTAATGTGCTTTTCTAAGGCACGTTTATAAGCTACTTAAATGTCCTAATTGAACTAAGGCCTAATCCTGGCTTAATCTAAGCCCTGTCTGTGAAACAAGGCCATAAATTCGCAATTCTGACTTTGTTTCTTGCAATTGTGAGTTTATACTGTAAATTCTATAAAATCAGAATTGTGAAATAAAGTCGCAGTTTTAATTTTTTTACTCATTTCGTGGTGGAAATAAGCTTCCATAATAATCTGACCAAAATAATTATTGAATTTGTTACCTTGTTGAAAATGAGATGATGCATCAAACAACATCTGTATAGTAATTGACACTCATTAAATTTCTCTGTATTTCATACAATTGTGTAAGCAGGCAAGTAGCTGAACTGTACTTTTATAAGTTAATTAAATCCCTCCAAGCATGTGTTAAGAGAGCCTGTTTTGTTCTGTAAAGAATCTTTTTAATGAGTCACGTTGATAGTCCTGTTGTGTCTGCAAAGAAACTTTGGAAAGAAAAGCATCGTAAAACCCAGGGTGCAATTATTTCATTATTATCATCTCATTAAACTGCAGATACTCCATTTGGAAGTCTCCCTCCAAAACGCCACACACCGAGTTTTAAAGAGCATGGAAAACAGGGGGATACAAAGTTAACTGGTCACTGATCAGCTGAATAGGCTGTGTTCATTGGTCAAGCTGTGTGGACCCAGCTGGATGCTTTTTATTGTAAGGGTGAAGGCCTTAACGGACACATGGAGAGCTTGGCCTGCTCATGGCTTTGTTTTAGAAGTTCTTTCTCAGGAAAGGATAGACTTTGCATGGTGAGAGGAACTTATATATTCATCTTATAAGTTATTTCAAAACATCAATCCACACGTCCCGCTTTTCAGGCCTCTGAGCCGAGGGGTATCATTTCTTGGGTTATTTACAGTTTGGCATACATGGCCTTAATTAGAGTGTGGGGTAGAGCGCTGCCTCAGAAGATGTGTTCCAGATGTGGGCTGGAATTCAGAGAGCTTTGTAAAGAAAAGAAACAGTGCTCTGCAGGAGATGCCTAAAGAAACTTGAGTCAGAGTAAAGTGTTGAAGGGAATTGACATGGGGGGGAGGGGGGTTGTCTTTAAAAGAAATGTAGTCAAATTTGTTTTGGCTGATTCTGTGCTTAGATGCTTGATCATATTGAGTGATGGTTTGTATTATCACCATTATCACCTGACAACCTGTGCCAAATGCAGAAATGTAAAAATAATGATTTTAGTTTAAAATTCACATGGAAAAGTATATTGGAAAACTATACACTAACACTACCGTTCAAGTACCGTTTGCGGTTGGTAAGAATTTAAAATAACTGTTTTCTATTTGAATATATTTAATGCAAAGCTTTTCAGCATCATCCTCCAGTCTTCAGTGTCACTTGATCCTTCAGAAATCATTCTAATATACTGATTTGCTGCTCAAGAAACATTTCTTATCATGATCAATGTTGAAAACAGTTGTGCTGCTTCATATTTTTGTGGAAACAATTATACTACTTTTTTAAGATTCTTTAAAGACTAGAAAGTTCAGAAAACAGCATTTATCTGAAATAGAAATCTTTCGTAACATTATAAATGTCTTTACTGTCACTTTTGATCAAATTAATTCATCCTTGCTGAATAACAATTCTTTCAAAAAGAAAAGAAAAAAATCCGCAAATCCTTGAATGGTGGTGTATAAGTGATCTTTGAGGCTGTAACAAGTTTCTTTTAGTTAACTCTTATGATTTGGAATCAAAAGGATGCATAATGATTATAAAAGAATTGTAGCAATTATAACACGCCCTGTGGTGTTACGTCACTGATATACTACATGACATCAACTTTCCAAAAGTATTTAACTATCCAATTGTGGAGGGAAGTCAAGGACATTTGATAGAAAAGGTTTTGCTGATTAGCAGGCAACCGCATACAATGACTGAATCTACTGATAATACTGAACGCTATGGCCCTTTTGAGGAACCATATGCCTGAAACAAAATATGGGTTTCTTCAGTGGCAGAGCAAAAAGGTCTCAGGAAATACCAACCTGGCTTTTTTCATGAGGAAAACTGACTGACATTCCACCCAGCATTAAGAAAGAGAACTGTAGGACATGGACTTCATAGACATTCTGTTCACCATATGTGTGAGGTAAAAATAAAGGGGTTTGACAGCCTTTACTGAATGTGAACTTGATGTATCTGGCTACCTATGATGGTCTAAGCAGTTTAGAAAGAAGGAAGAATCTCCCCACACCCCTACGGAAGAAAATACTTTTTGGAAATCCAGCATTTGCCATTGTTTGTGTTTAAGAAAAGGAATCGCCTGGCGGAAAGCTTTGTTTACACTTTTGCTGGGTACTCCTACACAATTTGCCTGAGGGAAAAGGAAAATATTCAAAACTGGCAGGAAGGCGAAACATTTGTATGTAGTGAAGACGTATGGTTTGAGATTGTGTGTACACCTCATTTTCTAAAGAAAACATGGTAAATGATGAATGTCCTGTCACTAAAATGTCTGGTCACTTCCGTTAGAGATCAGATTGACTAAATCTGTCATTAGTCTGCTGAAGCTTGCTCTTTAAAAGTCATCATCTTTCTCCTAAAGTAAACAAGTATTTTTATTTACCTACATGAACCGGCAACATTTTGGTAAACGTTCACTTAAAGGGTTAGTTCACCCAAAAATTCTGTCATCATTTACTCACCATCATGTCATTCCAAACCCGTAAGGCATTTGTTTTTAATGAAATCTGAGAGCTTTCTGTCCCTCCATGGACAGCTATGCAACTAACACTTTGATGCTTCAAAAAGTTCACAGAGAGATCGTAAAACTAATCCATATGAATTGAGTGGTTTAGTCCACGATCGCTTAATTTCACATATTTTCACATAGGCTTTTATTCACTTATAAACATTCATCAACTCACACATCAGTTGTGGTAAATGGAAGCTCAAGTATGTTTGCTTGACGCATGCAAGAACCAATGAGGTTCGTTCTCGTGTGAGGTTTGTTTTTGCATCTCAAGCAGTTTGGGTTGAGCTTCTGTTTATGTTTGCTGATTATATGTGAATAAGAGACTAAATTAAATCTGTTCATCATATAAAGCGATCAAGTCTCTTCAGAAAATTTGCACTAAACCACTCAATACATATGGATTCGTTTTACGATCTCTTTATGAACTTTTTGAAGCGTCAAAGTGGTAGTTTTGTAGCTGTCTATGGAGGGACAGAAAGCGCTCAGATTTCATTAAAAAGAACTTCATTTGTGTTCCGTTTGGAATGATATGAGCGTAAGCAATTAATGACAGAATTTTCATTTTTGGGTGAACTAACCCTTTAAGCTAAGACATATTGAGCAGTGCTAAGTTTCCACTACTCTTAAAACAAAAAGGTTCTTTGGCATTGATGGTTCCATGGAGCCTTTAAATTCTTTATAGTGGAAAAAGGTTCTTTAGATCAATGAAATGTTCTTTACACTAAGAAAAATCATTCTTTTACTGAAATGTTATTTGGTGAACCCAAAAATGGTTCTTCTATGGCAGCTTTTGGAACCTTTGTCTTTAAGTGTGTAACCTGATTACCTTACTAAATATTGGGTAAAAATGTTACTAATGATTTATTCAAATTGTGGCCGTCAGCTGACTGGCTTTCCAACCCCCTTCGTGGGCCAGAATGAGCCTCCCTCAGACACGAAGGTGGTAACTCCTCAGGGAGCTGCCTTGTCTGATTATCAAATGACACCTAGCCTGTCGGGAGTAAGCTGCTGGGCTGAGACAATAGTAGCCGATTCTCTGGATTAGGTGACGGGGGTTGGAGAGGGGCGGGAGGGGGAATCCAAGAGGAAGAGACAGAGAGCATGCTCAGTCCTGAGAGACAGGCTACTGGAGCACACATGTACCTTCCCTGTGAAGGATACACATTCTCAGTCATAAGCTTCTTCTCTTTTTTACGAACACCCCATGTGAAGATATGAGAAAGGAGATATTAGTGATTTGACAAAACTGGTGTAAAGATTCACTTTTGGACCTTGAACCGATTCTGACAAAGGATGCACTAAGGAAACTCAGCTTTTGGTTTGAACTTTGATGCCATGTCTCGACTTTACAGCTGCTTTGGGGACAAAAAGTAAGTTGGAACCTTTTGTTTATGTGAAAACTTAATCTAAAATTATTACTTGTATAGTTTAAAAAGAGTTGTTATCTCTTGTTAACATGCTTGAGTTTGAGTTTTAGTCATGGTTGCATATACAACTCTTTTAGTGAAATTGTTTATTAGTGGAACACTGGTTGTGTTTGGTATGACTACATACTCCACTTGAAGCATTTTTAACTGTAATGTTTCTGTTGTGCTCTCTGAGAATGTTCTATAATAGCTTCTTAGATGAACTCGCTCAATTAGAATCTTTTTAAAAGCTCTTCTAATTCTTCATCTAATGGTCTCATGACACGTCCAACAAGACCCTACTCATCACCACTGGTTGGTATTCCAAGACCGCTGAGAGAACATGTTGTTTACCATTGGGTTTCGTCCAGATTCTTTGCAAGTTTAGAAAAGAGACTGTCTTGTGTACCATTTCTTTTTACTGAATTTGCCTTTTATTATTGTTTATTCTAGTCCAGCCCCCCAGAGACTAGATTAATGTACAATAAGAGAGTTTGGACCAGTTAATGAGACATAATGTTCCATATTCAGATATAAATGTCAAATGTGCCTTTGCAAAGAGACTGACAAAATGCCCTAAAGGTTTTTTTTTTAATGTTTGGACTGGAACCAGCTTTATCCTTACATTCTGATCTACCTCCATTTTCACACCATTTATGGTCCTTGCGCTCCTGTGAGAGTGCTGCTTTGTTTGTATCTACACAGTATATCTATTTGGCAAGGAACTTGAGCCATCTCATGAAATAAGAGTCCAAATGTTAATGTTCAGACCCCTTTCGTGTTGACCTCTGTGTTTTCTCTGAGCTTACTGATGTTGAGCCCAAACTCTTCCTTGTTTCTCATCATCTTGTGCTGTTGATGAGGTTGTTGTTTTTAGCATGCTTCTGCTTTGTTAGTGTGAGCTAGTTAAATTTGCATATTGTGAATGGGGTGGGATGTGTCAGTGATCTTGTTTTAAACGTTTTTCTAATCCTGACATTTTAAGCATAAGTAAAAGGTTGTATGTCTTAGACCACTCTTCTTTACTCTGTAAAACATTTCTGCTGTTGTTTACTTATGGATTCTCTAATAATGAATCATTTGGTATCAGATAGCAAGAAAGCTTTGCTCATTCTCTACTGGTTTAGTTACAGCTAAAAAAGTTTTGTACTTTGTGGTTAAAGTTCAGAAGAACCACAAAAGTACAGATGGTTTTGTAGTATGTCTGGATTTATGCTGTCCCTGCTATGAGTTTTTAAACCATCAATCAATACCAACAGCAAAGGCCTTCCAAACACAGCTCATTGAGTCTATACAGTAATATTGCCTAAAATATCTTCCTGAATGGAAAAACATCTTTATAGATAATTCAGAGCTCGATAAATGTTCTGTGTCTGTAATTATAGGGTACTTTAAATATACAGCATTTTTATTCACAAAAAGCTCCCCCATTTTGTGTAAAATGTTTGTGTCATACTTAAAGTCTGTCTAAGTAACACTTCAGTGGTGTACATTTACCAAAAAAACTAAAAATACTAAGTACAAATTCCATTTTTTGGAAGTCTAATGTGATTGTGAATGGTTCTTTTCCTCTTCATGAGGAACTAATTTAATTTAAACTAAAAATTTTGCTAGATGTTAGGATCTAACCAAAAATAACTCAACAGTACTATTATGAAGGTGTGGTGGCTGTTTAAATGTGAAAAATAAAATGAAAATCACAGAAGATTGCTTTCCTTTTGCTCCTGCCCTATAACAAAACTGCTAGGGAACAGAATTAGACCTCATTGTTAAGTGAGACAAATTTTGTTAGCCCAGTAAATGTTTCAGGATGTTCTTTCTCCTCAAATGTAAGTTAAGGAATGAGATGGGGATGGTCTCCAATTTAGCTAATGTTGTCAACTGATTGAGCCAAATGGTGACTGCAGCTGGTTTAATAAACTCATTCGTGTAGTTTACTCCAGGTTTGTCTCTGCCTAAAGAATGTGCAGAGAGTAAAACTTCCAATAATTTAATACATTACCGTTCAAAAGTTTGGCGTCTGTAAGAATTTTATTCAGCAATAAAGCATTAAATTGATTAAAAAAAAGACAGTAAAGACATTACAAAAAAAATGCTATTCTCTATATAATTTACATTTTAAAATGTATTCAAATAGAAAATGGTTATTTTAAATTGTAATATTTTGTTTTTATGGAATTTGATTAAACTGGTGAGAATAAGAGATTCCTTTATAAACATTACAAAATCTCACAGACTCCAAACTATTTAACAGTAGTGTGTTTAGATAGACCCTAGTAAGAGTCAACAACATAATTAGACACTCATTTGTCACTTTATTTCTTGATGTGCTCTTTTGCCAAGCCCACACTGGTTCAGACATCACAGTGATTGATTTACGTTCTCGTCAGATATGTCATCCACTTAAACTAATGTCTGGAGAAAGCACCACTGTCCTTTCAGCCTGAGAAGAGAACATCATTTTGACATTTTCTTTGAGGTACTCGGCAAATGGTGTGACTTGAGGGAGTCCATCAATACATTAAAGTTGTTGTTGAAGTGTGGTTCCCCACTGAGACCTGTGGAGAAGCTCAGGTCTAATCCAGTATTGCATAAGATGACTCTGATCGTCAGGATGTTGAATGACAAAGGTTGGCATTTAAATAACTTAGCTCATCATCATTTTGGTGAAGAGTTGCAGTTATGTTTTTGTTGTTGTTGATTCATTTCATTTTTATACTATATTAATTATTATGTTTATTATTGACTTAGTTTTGTTTTTAGTAGCTGATAGAAATAGTGTAATGTAAGTGTATAATTTATATAATTTAAAATGTAATTATATATATAAGTGTAATGGAAAAGGCCAAATGTCTAATATCAACCTGACAAAATAAAAATCAATATGGTACAAAATATATATATGTATATATATATATATATATATATATATATATATATACAGTGTATATATAATATATATATATATATATATATATATATATACATATATATATATATACAGTTGCAAGAATAAGTATGTGAACCACTTGCAGAATCTGTGAAAATGTGCAAAATTTTGACAAAATAAGAGAGATCATACAAAATGCATGTTATTTTTTATTTAGTACTGTCCTGAGTACGATATTTTAGACGGATCTCAAAATCATTCATTCACTGCTGTAAAGGGTTCAAATATGCAAAAAATGTTGGAAAACTGAAGAATCTGCAGGACC
This sequence comes from Hypophthalmichthys nobilis, assembly GCA_037950665.1. NCBI lineage: Eukaryota > Metazoa > Chordata > Actinopteri > Cypriniformes > Xenocyprididae > Hypophthalmichthys > Hypophthalmichthys nobilis. The sequence goes on along the minus strand of CM075491.1, from coordinate 25,452,232 downwards.
TGGAGATTTTTTCTGAGGAACAGAGCTCAGTTTAACTGCTCAGAATAAACAAGGGACTCATGAACAACCATCACACAACAAAAAAACAGTCGTAGATCATCCAGGTAACCACACACAGTATTAAGAATCAATGGTTCACATACTTATGAATGGGGTTATTTTAATAAATTCAGCTTTTTTTTTTTTGTCTTGTGGATTATATGTAAACATCTTTTATGTAAAATATCTTACTCAGGACAGTACTAAATAAAAAATAACATGCATTTTGTATAATCTCCCTTATTTTGTTAAAATTATTAACATTTTCACAGATTCTGCAAGTGGTTCACATACTTTTTCTTGCAACTGTATATATATAGTACCATATTGATTTTTTTATTTATCAGCTTGATATGAGATATTTGGCATTTTCTGTAAACTAGTGCTCATTTAAAGTTAATTTTTAAAAACACTAATAATTTAACAACACTGTTAAAAGTAATTTGTTGCAAATCTCAAAATGAACATCAATTTTCAGTACTGTACATTACAATGCTGTGATGTTGAAAATTATTTATTTTTAGGTTTTGGTATTTTATTGTTTATTTATTTTTTTAAAATCATTGAATTTTAATATTGACTCTTTATCTGTTTATAATGGAAATAATTATTGACCTATGTATTTTCATGAATTCTAATATTGGTGAATATCTACACAAAACTGCTAAAATTTTTACACATATTTTACACAATATTTGATAATTTCACAAAAAATACTGACAACAGAAAATGTGCATTGCACTTATATGCATACACACACACACACACACACACACATACTGTCAGTTTGGAACTGACACTACCTTGAATTACCACATCTGTTATTCACCCACAATGGCACAGTTATTGGCTCATGCCAATATTCTCAAAAAGCTGAATATTGGCCTGGACTAAATATCAGTCTGTCACTAGGTTCATAGTAGTCTTGATTATTCCTCACCCTGTGCTACTGACGTAATTCACACTGTGCATTTAAAATATTTTGTTTAATAAAAGCAAGTTTTGCATATGCGCATATAAATATTTACAGTTTTCTGTCTGATAACTCTCTAAAAACAAAATGTTTGAAGCTAACACAGCATGCTTGCTAATATCTTCTGCTTTAACGCTTTTCTCCACTATCTCTAACTCTTTCTTTCTCTCTCTCTTATTCCTCCCTTCCTCCCCCCTGTCCAAAAGTTAAGACATGAAACGTCGGACGTCATCACAGATCTCTGGCGTTGGAGGCAGTCCAAGGTCAGTCCATTAGTCCCTGTAGAGCTCTGAACAACCTCTCTGCTATCATAGTCACGCACTGGCTAATGATAAGGACTTTTTAGTCAGAAGAGACTCTTGCAAAAGAGGTCAGTTTGGTTTGCTTGCTTTTAAGCAGCTCATCCAAAATGTAAATTCTATCATCATTTACGCATAGTTATGTCATTCCAAACCAGTATGACTTTCTTTCATCCTTGGAATGCAAAAGAAGATTCTTTGCATCCAGGCTGCTCTTTTCTAGTGGATTATGAAAGCAGTCTGCTTAAATCACTATACTACAATACTACAAATTTTAACTATACTACAACTATACTAAAAAATTTCAGATATCACACAATAGCTCCATATAAGGAACAAATTGAAATTGAAGTCATTATATGCTAAAAAACGAAACAAATTGAAATTTGAAATGCTAAAAACCTTTCCATCTGCCACAGCTCTCAAATGTTTTTCAGAATTGTACAGGCAAGGGTGAATAAAGGTGCGGTCACATTAGCGAAAGTTTGGCAATATTTCGAAGGCAAAAAATGACACAAAAGTCACTTTTACACCAGCCTCTCTGTTGGTCAACACAGCGATTCTGCTCAACCAACTTGAAGGTGTTGCAAAATCTGCATGGACAAGTTTTTCGCCTTCATGCAAAATTCCTAATTGTATGGATTCCTATTGAAATGAAACCGCATGTCACATGACCATGCACACTGGGCATTCGTATACAAGTGTAAAAATTTGCCTCTTGTGCATGTAGGCAGCTGCAGTATTATAAAATGCAGAGTTTAACTGTGCAATGGCTGCTAAGATAGAGTCAGCAAATCATGCAGTTCCATCTCCATGTTATTGTTTTTGTGGTCATCGAGGCTGGTATGTTACAGAGCCGTTGAAAAAGACGGCTCTGGGCTGCGTTCCCAAAAGCCGCCAACCATCTCTACGATCAATTTAGGCTGGTCAACGCAGCCCTGGTCTGTTATTGTCGTGTTCTGGTAGCGTAATGTGGGCAGCCAGGCTTTCATTTTAAAAAATCTCAGTTTTGGTCTGTTTACACTGAAACGCAACCCCAGATTTTTAATACTAAAACGGGGTCTGCAGCATTTTCAAAAGTTTCCATTTTCGAGGGCCGAAAACGCCGGAGTAGTGTAAACGACGGGTGTAACCGTAGCAAAAGTTATTATTTTAAAACGAAAACGCATTGGTGTGAACGGCAATGGTACATGTGACTGCACCTTAACTGAATTCTAAAAATATAACTTTTTACAGTATTCAAGGCTAAAGTGTGTAATTTCTGTGTCACTAGTGCCAACAAGCAGAAATGCACAACATAATGACTGTTTTCAAACAGGTTTCCTGAACACGTGGTGTTTCTGGGATTGGTCAGACAAACAGATATTCCCTCGGCCTCCCCAAACTCACGCCATTGGTTGACTCAGTTTTGTTAGGTTAATGCTCAAACAAACAGACCAATGTTTTGATAGCAAAAGTGTTTACACATTTGAGGGGAACCAACCTACTGATGTCTTACTTATAGTTCGCTCTGCACTGGGATGGAAGAAAGTATTTAAAGGGTTAGTTCACCCCAAAATGAAAATTATGTTCATTAATTACTCAACCTCGTGTTGTTCCAAACTCGTAAGACTTTCTTTCATCTTCGGAACACAAATGAAGATCTTTTGATGATAACCTACACGTTACGCAGCATGTTTGAGCTTCTGGAAGAGGTTTGTTCTTGTGCGTCATTCATGTTCGGTTGAGCTTCTGCTTATGTTCACTGATCAATGTTTACATGAGAGTAAAAGCCTAAATTAAATTTATTCTTCATAAAAAGAGATGGAGTCACTTCATAACATTTGGACTAAACTGCTCGATTCATATGGAATAGTTTTCTGATCTCTTTATGAACTTTTTGAAGCATCAAAGTGTTCATTGCAAAGGTAGTCAATTGAGGGACACACATCTCTCAGATTTCATCAAAAAGTCTTACAAGTTTGGGACAACATGAGGGTGAGTAATTAATGACATAATTTTCATTTTGGGGTGAACTAACCCTTTAATAAACATCAAAAAAATGACACACTTTACCTTTAGTAGACTGACTTGCCTGTTCATTTTGTTCAAAACTCTATTGATAATCCACTGTTTACTGGTTTAGAGACTTTCACAAGCTAAAAGTAACCAAAGTACTTTGGATTGTACTATTCTTTGCAGCCCTTTATGTACATAGAGTACAGTATGATAATAATTAACTACCAAAGTATCACTGAACTGTTTCACTGGTACTGACACAGTACTGGGTTGTTTTCTTTGTGACCTAAAACTGTCTGTGAAGGAGAGGTGTGGACACAAGACCAGCTGTGTGAACAATCACAGGTGGTCCTTCATCCAGAGTTTGTCACAAGCTGCCACACAATGCTGACCTGAAAGGGGTCAAAGAGTTTCTGGAATTTAAAAAATTCCAGAAAAGTGTTATTACTATTGTACTTTCTCAAAGAAAATTACAATCCTTCAACTATATGTTTGTGGTAAAGGAGTGAAAATCCTGGAAGTGGAGCTTCCTAAAACAATCATTTAAATGCTCAACTGTATCAAAGGAAACACACTGATCTGATCTGATCATAATGGTGTCACACGACTTGCATAACTTTCATAATCTCACCCTTAGGCAATAACTGTGTATGAGTGTATGTTTTCATTATGACTTATATTATGAATATCCTCATGATCAGTGCTTTATGGTGTGTGTTTATGCTTTAGCCTTGACTGTTCTTTGTATCTGTGGTTTTTCTTGTCTTGTTTTCTCATATGCCAACATAAGCTATCTGTGAATCACTCGTCTGTGAATGTGAAGCATTATATGCACTTCTTCCCCTGAGATAGAAAGAGGAAATGAATGAGCGCTATCTGATGACCTTGAGTATGGTCATCCATGTGCTCTGATGTTACATCAGCCCCTCTAACCATTACAACAAATCTGGACAACCCCTTCTAACAAATTAAGTATCACCACAAACTGCAAATCTGGTCTTTGTTAAGCAGTAGAGGACAGATAGTACTTGCATGCAGTGGTAAGGACGATTGTTTCTTATTAGATGACTGCTGTTATTTGGTCTCATGTGATGTTCAGCATGCAGTTAAGCTCAAAACATGAATGTTCTCAGTCTGTAAAATTGGCTTCTTGTGTAAACTGCATAAGTGAAACTAAATTTTCACAAATGTACGTGGTGCTTGCCTGTGCAGAAGTTACTAAGGTGTTGTAAGTTTGTATAAGAGTATTACTTTCTTTCAAAAAAACAGCAAAAAATCCTACTGATTGAAAGTTTTGAACGTAGTGTTTCTTCAATTGTTTTATCATCCATCAGGTGAAATAGGTCTGATCAGTTAAAGTAATAGTACATCTCTCCTCAATCAGCTGTACGATTCAAGGTATCAAAAAGTGTCATGTCTGTAGTGCAGGACGAGTCTCTCTGAATAACACTAATAAGGGCTAAGGGTTTGGTCACTAAAGAGGAGAAAAATGACTAAGAGCCCGTTGATTGTGACTGGAATTGTGAAATAGCCTCTTTTTGTATTGCTGTTGAATGCGAATATGAATGATATTTGGCTCAGCTGCTCTGTGACTTTGTTCAGCAGTGTTTGGATTGGCAGACATGTTGAAGGTGTGAGCTAGATGGAACTCGACTTGAGATTTTTTTTATTTTGCTCTTGCAGATGTACGTTGTTCCCTTTGAATAGTTATTTTTGATTGTCTTCTGCACTGTATGAACAAAAGTGTCAGTACAATGTTGATGTTTTTCATTTCTAGACTATTGCCCCTATTCAGTTTTCTACAATATAAAAGTAAGTATTTCTGAAAATGTATACAAAATTTTTTACAAAAGTTTAGTGATCATTTTGTAAATTCAAGGCAAACATTTTAATTACGCAAAACTGTCTTTATCATAAATTAGTCTCTTTTGAACTTCACTAAAAGAATATTTACTCAAATGTCACTCAAACCAGCAACAAATAAAGAAGCAAACGATCATTTAAATCAGACTGTACTTTGCTTTATCACGATGCAACATCAAACCACATTTACAGTAACAAACTGATTTGTCAGAGGTTATGGACATTTTAGGTTTCGTCTCATCATGTAAGCATGTTATCACTGAGAGAAAACCAATGAAAAAACCCTGAGAAAATAAAAATATTGGTTACACTTTATTTTAAGGTGACATAGTTACATTGTACTTACTCAAATAAGTACCGAGTAATATTAATTAACTACATGTACTTATAATAGATTTAAGGTCCCCTTATACTTCAAGCGAAATCAAAGAACAAACTGTGACATCATTTCAGGCCAAAATCAGGCCAAAACGAAGTTTGTTTGGAGTTTGTTTTAGGAGTTTGAAATGGCTTGCCAAAGCGAACTTTCACTCCGGCTGGAAAACACCTTCGTACCACCAATGGTCTGTGGCAATTACGTGGATAGGTGTGCGCTGAGGCTCCGCCTTCTTTGACGTGGAAATCTTCTTTGATTTATTTCTTCTGTTCAGTCCGTCGAGGTCGGACATCCACGATTGAAAACATGAACACGCTGCATAGTCGCTTTATAGTAGAAAATGAAGTTGTGCTTCTGATGAAATGAGACACTGGCACTGGTTTTCATGTTTAATACTGTAAAGCTGCTTGCTTTTAAGCAATCTATTATATAAAGTGCTATATAAATAAATGTGACGTGACTTTACTAGAGTTCCAAATTGCCAAGCTCGTGCAAACATCTCCACGTTGCTATGATCAGGTTCTTATGCTTTATTATAAAAAAATGCTTGCTGTTTTCTCTTTTTCTTGTTTATTTTGTTATTGAGAGAAAAGCGTACAGCACATATTTACATATTTATCTAAACATTGCTCTCAGCACTGTGGGCGGCGTCAGGATGTTCGCTAACAGTATATAGTGTGTCACGTATTTCATACTTTTTTCCCTTAAGTGAAGAATGAAAAAAAACTTCGCTGTGAATATATCGGGGCCTTTACGGTTTGGTTTAGGGTTAGTTACTTGTAATTATGCATAATTTATTGTTATTACTTTAAGTAAATGTAGTAAGTAAACCATAAGTCACCATAAAATAAAGTGTTACCAAAATATTTACAAATGACTGTACTATATACCGAATATAATGGTGAAAATAATGCTGTATGAACTAAATATGTTCTGAAAAATCTACAGAGAGGTTTGGAAATTTGAGTCTGCAAAAGTATGGAAATTTGAAATGGAACCCTGAAAATTATGCATATTAAAATCCTTTTTTTATACAATATTTGCTCAAACTTTACGTAAAATATCTGAAAACATAAATATCCTGATGATCCCAAAATTAGTTGATAGCCCAGTCGATACCGATTTGAATTTGGTTTGCGACTTCCTCTTCCTAATAATTTTCTGTTGCTTTCTACTACTTCTGTTTAATGCAAACGGTAAAAATGTGAAGCATATAACAGAGACTATGGAACATAATTGTATTTAGGTGTGACTATCACATGACCTGTTGCTTATATTTAAAAGATAAACACATTTGAAGGTCTGATATGAAGAGTATCACATCACAACACACAGTCATTAACTCAACAGACGTCTTGCACAATCCCTGAAGTTTTGAGTAGGAAATATTTGGCATTTTCCTCTGTTGTTATGTTGTAGCAGAATGTAGTAGACACCCGCTTGAATCTGGTTAATATCACAGGAAGTGGATGGTGGGAAGAGTACAGGAAGTGGTACGAGAGAGAGTGGGAGTGATGACAGAATGCCAGATGTGTTGGGTTACGTGAGTGTATGGATGAATAGGATGATGGGTAAAGATAAATACTTATACAACCCATGTATAAATCCATAAATCCACTTCACCAGCTAATTAATTACTCTTCAACAATGATTCTATAGAAATATACAGGGCTACCGCAAAAACTGAAGTTTTTGCCTGTGAGATGGCTGTGTGCTTGTTTCTCTGACGCATAAGGTCTATAGAGACAATTAAAATGAAAGGCTTTGAAAATGACTTTACATAGGTCATTGTAATAGTTGCTTGCCATCAACAGAGAAGTAAACCAGTAAAGCAGTCATATATTATAAATAACCCTTGTCAAGCTGTTGCATGTCAAACTAGACTGCAAATTGCCTCCACATCCTGTTTGGCCGTTCCTCCAGCCTAGAGCTGCAGCCGTCTTTCATAGATACTGTTTGAGAGTTTCCTCCTTGAGAGCTGGAGGTGTTCCAGAGGAGAGTCTGATCCAGGATTAGGCTGTAGTCACTCATCAGGACAAACACTGAGGCCTCAGCTGGTCTGGAATCTGTTTTGGGCTGCTAGTATCAGCAAGTCTGGTACTGCAGATACGGTGGATCCACTGGAGTGACTCGGCTCCAGTGTTGTAATCTAAATGAGTCAGCATTAAATGAGTCTTATCACCAACGCCTCCTGTGCGTCCTTGGGTGTTACAATCCCTCTGTCATGGGTGTAGTAGACACACACTTATGAAGGACAATATAGACAAACAAATAAAGATGGACCTAAACAGTCTCCATTTTCGCTAAAGATTAATTACTTGAATTACGTACTTTTTTTTTTATAAAGGTTGAGAACATGTTTAGTGCATTGATGTTTTGCACCATTGTTATGGTGTAAAACATCGGTCATAATAATATATGACCAATATGCTAAAAAATATTAATTTGTTTAGATGCAATACATTAAATGACATGTTTTTTTTTTTTATTGCAGCAGTAATAAAGGTACCAGAAGTACACATAAGCTTAGATATGAGGGCTTAGATATGAATATTGTCTTGGACGAAGGGGTTAGAACCAAAAATGCTGCCATAGGAGAATGTTACATTATAAGTTTTATACATTACAAAACCATAAAGCCCAGTCAGGAACCCTAAGAGAGTGAGAAATGAACCTAAGAACCTCTTTGCTGAACCCAAGGTGCTTCAAAGAACAATTGAAGAATGTGATAGTTTGCCCAAATGTTTTTTTGCATTCCAATCTTATAAAAGAAGAAATTTATCAAAACAAGGAAAATGAATGTGGACTCATGTTGAAAGCACCAAAAATGTTTCACATTTTAACTGACATTTCATGTCATCAACTTTTTTTTATTGTATTTTGGTTTGTTTCCCACACAAAGATTTGTTTTCAGCTCAACAATTAATTTTTGTCAAATGGAAGAGTGCAGCCCAGGAATTCTGTAAAATTTCTGGGTTAAAGTGCAGAAACATTAGCAAAATTTAGGCAAAATTTATGGGCAAAAAAGAGTCCATTGTCTAAAGCGTAGCAATGTATAAAGCACAGCTCACACAGAAGTCACTTTCCAACCAAACAGCTTTCTGTTGGTCAGCACAGAAAATTTGCATGACCAACCTGAACTTCAGCGATATCTGCACAGGGAACTTTTTCGGCTTCACACAAAACTCTGATTTCAATTGAAATGACTGGATTTCGTCTGCAAAATTTTGGAGAGCAATGGTGAATGTGACTGCACCTTTACACAAAAGAAAGAAGGTCTTATTGGTTTGGAACATCATGAAATTGAATAAATAATGACAGAATTTAAATTTTTGGTGAACTGTCCTCCTTATGTGTGTAGTTTATGAAATTTTGAATTTGAAATCTCAATCACAAACCTCACATTCAGCTGAACCTCAGTAGTAGTATCCAATAATCATTTATCTGACAAACCTTTTTTTTCTCAACAGTGATTGTGATATCATGGCCTCAGGATCTCCAGACATCACAGCCGCTACTGAACCATCAGAAGCAGCAGAAGAGTGTTCAGGTAATGTTCAAGTCCTGATTAGTGTTTTATCATCCATATGAACAACGGGAATGTCTTACATTTTTCCCCACGTAGAGATCATACTTTAAGAATTAGGACACTCTACTAAATGAAGTGATACAAGATACTAGTTCTCACTTGCAGGAAGTCATGTAGCACACAGACAAAGCCAACATTTGTCTCTCCCATACGAGCATGCTTTCCACTGTCCGACATTTGACCCTTCTCTCCAGTTTAGTGTGGGAAGGAGGAAGTCCAGACTGCTAGAGTCAGATCCTGCAGACGGCAGTCCTGTGTGGTGATGTGGATTAGCCATTTCCTTGCAAAATAGGGTGCTTGCAGAACAACCATAATCTCCTCTATCGGATTGTGGTTCTCTCTAAGTCCATTAAGTTCAAGAGTTAGTCAGTGCCTATAGTGTGTATGGGAGGTGTTAATCTTGTACAGATTTATCACAAGATACTGATAATTGATCCATGACCAGGGTCATAATAATTACACTCATGGCCGTTACCTTACTCGTGAAAGGATCCAAATATAGTCATATGAATGCAGATATTTTATAAGAGTGTCATCTGTAAGTAAGAATTTGTACTTTCGACGACTACTGAATCTTCTTCTTTTGAAATTGTCTATAAAAACAAATCATTCCTATTCATTCAATAATTTGTTGAGTAACTCTTCCTGTAGGCTACATTATTACACAGTTTAAAAGTACTGTATTTTTATAATTGCTGATACAAAAATAGAGGCTAGAGTTTTATTACTGACTTAAATCTTTTGAATCAGTTGACCAAACTGCTTCAAAAAGCTCATTCAGATTCATTCTTCAATTCATTTAAGAACCCTTCATGTAGGCTAAATTAATAGAGGATATGTTTTTACTACAGACTCAAATCTTCTGAATCAGTTCACCAACAAAGCTAATTCGGATTCCTTCTTTGATTCATTCAGTAACCCTTCCTGTTGGCTACATTATAGGCTACATTTTTACTATATACTCAAATCTTCTAAATCGGATCACCAATAAAGCTAATTCAGTTTCATTCCTTGATTCATTCAATAACCTTTCCCGGAGGCTACATTAATAGAGGCTAGATTTTTACTATAGACTCAAATCTTCTGAATCAGTTCACCAAAAAGCTCATTCAGATCCATTAAGATTCAAATCTTCTGAATCACTTCACCAAAAAAGCTCATTCAGATTCAAATCCTTTGAATCAGTTCACCAAAAACGTTCATTCAGATTAATTCTTTGATTCATTCAATAACTTTTCTTGTAGGCTACATTATTTATATTGCACTTTATGAGTATGTTTTTAATTGCTCATCCAAAATTGCATGCAAATTGTTGGAAAATTGATTATTGGAAGTGATTCAAGTTATCTGAATCAATTCACCAAAAAGCTCATTCAGATTTGTTTGTTTCTTTCAATAACAATTCCTGTAGATCCATTATTGTGCTTTTAATTGTTGTCATCAGTTTTGTTTTGTTTTTTCACTTTCACAAACTCAGTCATAAATATATTCAGTAGGTTCATATATGTTAAGTAGGTTAATCTATTCTAACCAATAATATCCTCCTTTAAATCCTACACTCTAAGGCTGTTTGCTTATCTTTGAGGGTAGAAAAAGCAAACACGTCTCTCTGCTACAAGGGAGAGACTTAAATGGAAAATATGAGTCATTGTAGTGAACAGGACTGTATGGTTCACTTAAAAGATTTATTCCAAAATTCCAAGTGTAGATCCTTGGAAAAAGACAGGTCTAGTATATTAAAAGTCCTGACTGGAATATCATTAAATGTACAGTTATTTATTTTGGCAAAGATAAAATTGATTTATAATAACCTTTGCTGTGATATACTAGCATAAACAATTGTATTGTACATCCCTGAAATTAAGCCACAACTCAAACAATGCACTTTTTTATCTTATGCACTCTGCGTTTAATGTGGCCACATTTAAACATACTAAGGCTCTGTTCTTAGAAGGCAATATTTAGCATCTCTTACTGTGTAATCAAATAACCGAGCATTGAGTGGTTTATAAGAGACAGTGAGATCTCTTTCTTTTTGCGTTGTTTACTGCATTTAGACAGGCCACAGCTGGAAACTGTAGGCTTTGCAAGTAGAGCTGCCTCATGTGACTCTCCCCGAGACAAGAGAGAGAGAGACAGGATGTCAGGCAGCATGGGAACACCAAAACACAAAGCCTGAAGTCATAATCTAAAGTCTTCAAAGACTGAATGGGGAACAGTAAATTCAGTCACCAAATCATGTTTTTATTATCTATAAAGTCTTAATTGAGTTAAGTTGAGTGAATGCTGTTCCAAAATCTAGCGAGACAGATTTAAGGGATCACCTGCAAAAGTGATGACTGTTTCAAAAGGTAGGTAGCAACATGTCTAAAATACCTTATTTTGGCCAAATCTCATGTGTCCTTCATAGAGAAGGCAATTGAAGAAAGAGTATAGAAATGTGGCAGAAATAATAAGACTATTTTACCCAATATTTCTGTAAACTATCATGTTGTTAGCCAAATTCTATTTGAATCAGCTGTGATTGGAGTCCATGGCTGTTAGGATAAATAGATCTGGCATGTTTAAAGGAATCAAATGGGGGTTGTCTAGAGTTATTTTTATAAATCACACCACAACAATAGGCAAGCCAGCACTGAGGATTGTTTGTTCTCAGTAGAAAGAATGACTCACTAATAAAGGTTGCCATCCCAGTATTGTTCACACAGCTATACTTCTTTAAAAAGCCCTTGAATGAGACTGACCTTTCAGTGTTTGTTTTGGCTTTTATAAGCATTTCTGGATCTTAACCTTTGGGATGAATAACGTTAGCTTGTAATCTAATTGTTAAAATCATTTGAATCACTCTGCATCTAAGCTGTAGGTGATGTCATAGTCACATGTCATGATGCATAGAAATTAGGCTGCTTCCGAAATCTTAGGCTGCTGACTTGTTGCCTCGCTGCCTAATGCCAATGACTTTGCAGGCAGCATTTGTGCATGAGGAACCTCACAAAACTGATTTCGGACAGGCTTCTAAGGCCCTGTTTGCACCTGGTATTAAGATGCGTTTTGGTCGATCGGATCACAAGTAGATGAGGGAGACACATACCCGTTTACAACTCGTGTTTTAATCAGTCTCTTTTGTCCACGTTCTACCACTTTCTTATTTCTTCAAGGGGAGGGTCTAAGTTTCTAAGGGTCTAAGTGTAAATGTATGGGCTTTTTCAGATATTTTGATCTAATGGACGAAATACTGTAAGTTTACACAATTTACATATGAATGCCCCCGGAGACGACGGAAAAACATACAGAGTTACAGTTGTTAATGCTCCTATAGCCACAAGACCACGCTAAATGCGGCAAGTGCATGTTAGAAATCAGGAATGGTGAAACAACATTGTGCTTGGTATGTTTTTCATCTTCAAACCTAACTTTGGTCTTCAGCCGATAAAGTGTAAATCACATCTGGCTAGTGTGCTTCCCATAATGTTTACGCATTGGGGTAGTAGGCGGAGAGTAGGCGGTCTTTTGTGAACACATTCGCCCACATGAGCGTCTACACCATGAAAGCAATCCGGTCAAATGTGTTTTTCGACTACCTCTGGAAGTGGTTGAAAGTGGACAAGCTTAAAATGTTTCAGACCCTGTTTACACCTGTATTTAGTGTCGTCCACCTGTAATCAGATTGACGAAAACGCTTCTTAATACCAGGTGTAAACAGGGCTGAGGCAGAGTAACGGTTTAATGATCTACAACAAAATAGAGTGAGCTTTGGTGATAACTAAGAAAATATTTAACTATTATAAAAGTAGTTTCTTACTATAAATAACATAAAAAGTGGAAAAAAGTTGGTCAAAAACTTACATTTAACAACTTTCAGACACCACCACTTTCAGATGCCATCTTTAACTCAACAGTCACAGAATGGAACGCACAGGATTGTGGGATATCAAAGGCAGCGAAGGATACATCTATGCTGCTTTCAAAAATTGATCAGATGAAGGTATCTCAGGAGACAGGAAGTGAAGCTAACATTGGTTTCGGACATGTCTTGATGACTTCCTACCTTGGAATGCAGCCTTCGGACGCAGCCAGTGAATTAGCGGCTGTTTCTCTGAACTGCTATACATAAGCAAAGCAGCATATTGGAATGGTCAGAGCCAGAAAGTGAACACTCAAGTGCAAGTTGACTGTACATCAGCTACTTATACTGCAAAAAAAGAATTTCTTCCTCAGTATTTTTGTCATTTTCCAGTACGAATATCTAAACATTCTTGAGTCCAGATACATTTACTTGAGGCGCAAAATGACTTAAGATATAAAGTCTTGTTTTCTGAAAACGTGTCAAAATGAAGTGTTTATACTTAAAGCTGCAGTCCGTAACTTTTTGTGTTTAAAATTATCTAAAAAAATCAATTTTTGAGCAAGTACATTACCAGCTAGTGTTCAAAACTATCTTCTTACCTTAGCCCGATTCACAACAGTAAGCTTGTAATAATGTTTTATAATAAAATTGGTACTGATGGGTTTCTGCGGGAAATTCGAGCATGCAGTCATTCGTCTTTGCGTTATTACGTCACGTCTGTAAACAGAAAGAAGGAGTCCCAGCTAGTAGGCTATTTGGCATGTGAGGATGCTGCTGGTAGTGGATCATTTATAGTCTTTTCTCACAGCAGCTGGAATAATTAAACTTATTGTGATGGCAGATTGTAATCCAGAAAGGTCCAAATGACAAGCATCAGTGACAACTGGAGATTCACCAGTAGTCAAAAGCAAAAGACTTCGGACTGCGGAGTGGCTACAGAAATTCAAATCTACAGGTACCGCTAGTACACACTAAATACACATAGTCACGCAATTCTGATGTTGTTAACATTAACAGTTTGAGAACAAAGTATAGCACTAATAATAATTTGCACGTTTTAATGTGATCTGAGCTAAGCGATCAGTAGATTTAATCACCATTGGCAGCGCGATTTATTATAATGCTTTTTTTCTCAGTCAGAACAAAAGTGGCAGACATGTTACTTACTTGTTTTCAGGTGAAAATTCTTATTTTGGTCATACTTCCAAGACGTAGAATCTGTGATTCTGAAGTATAGTATCCACACCGGTATGGTAATGCACAACCCATGTAAAGATGATAATTTCGCAAATAACTGCAATTGCAGGATTCAAACAGAGATGCCGACAAAGAGGCAAAACTTACAGACTGCAGCTTTAAAACAAGACAATGGGTTCAGAAAAATAAAACTTAATGTATTAAGCATAAACTCATTTCATTTTCAGAAAACAAGAATTCATTTTGCTTCTGAAGTAAATGACTCTTGATTTAAGAATGTTTAGATATTTGTACTGGAAAACAAAAATGCTAAGTAAATCATTTTTTTCAGTGTAGTTATTCACATCAAAAGGTCTATATCTGCAATACACATTGGCAGCTCATTTTCACAGGATTTAGTTTATCATTAATGTTAGATAATTCTTCATATAATGTAAATGTATAAAAAAAGAATATTGGTTAAATCAAATGAATATTCATGATGATCATCAGAGAGCCCTTCCATAGATATCTATGTTTCTTATAACCATAGGCTGCACAGTGTTGAGACATTTTTTTTAAATAAAAAATTCATTGATTTGTTAGTGTGAATCAGAAGCAACATCTGAAATGTTGACTGTTTCAAAAATTGTGGATGTGTCTGAAGCATGAAGTATGAAGCATGAAGTAAGAACGTTTTTTGAATTCCACTGAACTGTATCATTGAATGATTCAGAAATCACCTGATTTAACACTATGGGCCAGAATTACTAACAGCTTACACCAGTGTAAACCCTCTTTTGTCATTAAAAAACTACTGTCAGCATTTACTAAAGATGTGCAGTGAAAACTTAGTGCTGAAAATGTGTGGACAGGGTTATTTTTCAGGTGACCTTATTGCAAATGCATTTGTTGGAGTTTCCCTTTCAGATGCCAAATTAATGGGAGGAGAATATTTAAATGAATCATGCAAGGTGATTTACTAAGGTTTGTGCTCGTCAATTGACCCTTCACAAAGACCCGCCCCCCTTAGTTACTGTTACTTTGTCCGACAAGCCATGGCACTGTCACGCCACATGCAGTAAAAAATACATCGCGGAGAAAAGAAGACACTGACAACACGTCGACAGGCAATCCAGAGCAGGTTACTTATTATATTAAACAAAGTCCCAGCTTTCAAATTGTGTCATTTTTTAAGAAATTCGAACAATAAAAACCGTTTTGTGGCTCTTTACTGTGTCATGACAGATTGCTGTAGTGCCTCAGCTCAAGCAGCTCGTGAACCGATCATCTCTTCCTACTAGTTAATTAAAGCATCAAATAAACATGAATGAACATGAGAAGAAATGTTGTTTAAAACGCGGAAAGATGTAAATACACACCATTTTTCAAGTTCAAGTCAACCGAGGTTAATCTTCTAACTCCTGACTGCTTTGTCAGACAAAATGGCGGATTCTGCGTTATAACTGGTTAGATCGCTTGTCAATCAAACTCCCGGCGAAGGGTCAGTTTACTGGAATTTGTGCCATTATTTACCACCCAAAAAAAGCATGTCTTAATTTGCCCTCCTCTTGGTAGATTGCATTGGTCATTATGGAAATGATCCGACTGTGTCTGTGTTCTTTAATTTGTCAGTAGATCACGCACCGAACTTTCCACTCCCATCTGCGCTTTTTTGGAATTGTGCTCTCAGGCTTATTCGCCCTGTTTAGTAAATCTGGCCCTTAATGTTATACTACAGGTAGCTCAGTTGTGTGCACGACAGTACTGTTGTGAAAAACGATCCTACATTAAACCTCACTGGACCTATTAACAAATGAGTTTTTAAAACAAAAGTAACAGTGGATCAATTTTACAGCCATTTCAAAAATACAGTTAGGCCTGTATTGGCAACTGAAGATAAATTAGTGTTATATAAGCACCCAAGAGGGAATATTTAGGAGTCTAGAATGACAATTTGTTAAATATCTATCATATAAACACATTTTAATAGATGTATTGAACCATTTAGGGGAGCATAGCCAACTAATCAGAAACAGTCTGCTGTCAGATGTACTTTCCAACGGTCAGTAGGACTCCTCACTTTACTTTTTCTTGACCCTTTTACAAGTGGTATTTGTGTCATAAATTGCAACATGATTGTTTAAACATGCTGTATATATAATTCCCAAGACTTGAGGGCCAGTAAACATGATTGTCTGCCAGTTGAACTTATTTTGTTTAGATAAGTGAACATTGACTAATTGACAGCATATGTTCAGTGTTTGCTGTATACAAGCCTCTTAAAATTCAAGATTCTCCTATGAGATTCCTTTAGTGGTACTCATTTAAATATGTTTCTGTTTTGTTTTCAATCCAGGGAAAAAGAAGTCCAAATTCCAGACGTTCAAGAATTTTTTTGTAAAGAAAAAGAGGAAGGACAGTCCTGCTCCATCGGGTGAGAGTGGCTTGAAGGCCAGTCAGTCGAGTGATGATGTCAACACCTCAGAGCCAACTATCAGCCACGCTAACAGTGACAATGACCGGGGTGAGGGAATGAAGTTATTTCTTTACTGCATTTCTACTATTTGTATTAATATCTGTTAAATATTACCAATGATATATGACATATAAACATTACTATCTTTCATTCAAAGATCCAAGATCAGCTTGGGAAACAAAGCCATGTCACATGATAGTGTCTTCGTTTCTGATTCGCCCTCATCAGAGACTAATGAGGGTCTGGGGGCGTCCCAGGACAACATTCATGGGAAAGTGAAATCTTTACAGGTATTCAGAGGCTGTTATGATTTATTCATGTATGAATTGTAGGCCTGTCATGATTATTGATTTAAAAGGGGTCATGACAAGGATTTTTAAAACTTTTTCAGTATGTTCTTTGAGGTTCACTTATTATGTTAACAAAGATTTTTGAACAAAAAAAACCAAATATATATATATATGTATATATATATATATATGTGTGTGTGTGTGTGTGTGTGTGTGTGTGTGGAAAAAATATTTTTAACCTTCATTCTGACACTGTCAGAAATGATCCATTTTTAAGGGGCGGCTCCTTTAAGGCTTGTCAGTTTAACGGTCACTGTTATGAATGATAACGCCATTGCATAGTAAACCGTATCAACACCCACTTGCTATTGCATGTGAGTAAGTGTTTTGAAAACATTATCCATATAAAACCGTAATTTGCAGACAAAGCATTATGAAATCACGACACAACACGACGCTTACATCCAGTAAAGGCATGTGTCTGCATTATATTATTATATTATATTATGTTATATTATATTATATTATATTATATTATTAATTTTCAGAGCATTTAAGTAAATCATGTGGGCATATTTTATTATAATTTTAAAATTATATTATGACAAAGTACAAAAAGTATTAGTGATATGAACAAAAGAGAATTATTTCATTATTCACAATTATTTGTATGACAATTAACCATAAGCACAAAATTCATAATTGTGACAGGCCTAATGAATTGTTTTATTCCCAGTAAAATGTATAATATTCTGTACCAGGGATATATTCTGAATGCAGTTTTAGTATTATACTATAAAGCTAGATTTGTTTTGTTGTTGTTGTTTTTGTTTTTTATCATTAGCCACTTTGACACATTAAACACAGTAAATTACTGTAAATTTACCATTCTGTATTTTTACTGGTAAGATACCGTTCTCACATTAGGACCAATATACCAGTAAACTCTGTGATGTCACTCATCGGAAATTATCTTAAAGGGTTAGTTCACCCAAAAAATGATAATTCTGTCATTTATTACTCACCCTCATGTCGTTCCACACCTGTAAGATCTTCGTTCATCTTCAGAACACAAATTAAGATATTTTTGATAAAATCCGATGGCTCAGTGAGGCCTCCATTGACACCAAGATAATTAATATGCCCAGAAAGGTACTAAAGTTATATTTAAAACAGTTCATGTGACTACAGTGGTTCAACCTTAATGTTATGAAGCGACGAGAATACTTTTTATGCGGCAAAAAAACAAAATAACGACTTTATTCAACAATATCTAGTGATGGGCGATTTCAAAACAGTCACGTGAACCATTGAAATTTAGAAACGTTTGGAAACACTTATGACGTAACAAAGCCTTTATAAGAAGTCCTTTAGTTTCTCTGTCCAATTTTACAGCATTGTTTTAACTTCTGAGCGACAGGCGTAAGGGGATGATCATTTTTTTTAGATGCATAATTCTGTAGTACGGAGCAGGAAATGAAAAAAATATGATATGGAAGAAAACTTTTGTCAATGCTTTTATGTTCTCTCACAAAAGGATTTGTGTTCCCCTGAAAAACTTTTGAATTTTTTTTTTGAGCCTTTCATGTCACTTTTCTGTAACTGTAGTTACTATAGTACAGCAATCACTAGGCTGTAGTACGCAATAGAGCCTCAGTGCTGATGAATGGAAAAAAGACAGGGTCTCGAACGCAAGACGTGGCACAATGGTCAGACGTCTATCTAGTGCATGTTTACATAGAAAAACAATTAAAAGCAGCTAAACTTAGCGTAAACAGCTCCGCCAGAGCTTTATGATTGGCCCAAAGCAAACTTCTTACGGCTGTGCGTTTGGACCTCGTACAAGCTCATACCGGCAATCTTTATTCTTTGTTCACACACAGCATCATACCGGTAATTTACTACTAATGTTACAACTTCTCATTCTGGTAAATTGTCAGAACTGATTTAGCGGTATTTTTAAAACGGTCCTGTTCACACATGATCTCTAACACTTGATCTCTTAACAGTAATTTACCAGTAAAGACTGTATGTGTGAAAGGAGTTAATGTTCAGTTATCAGATATGATCAAATATGTGTTACTTAATATCATAAAAACATATTTTTGATATTGTCTTGTCCTACTCTGAGAATTCTTGACTTTTTTAACTGCATCCAACAATTAAAAGTAAATGTTTATTGCTAGAAAATGACAAAATCCACACAAATAAGGGTTTATATAGTATTTCAAATTTCAAACTCCAAACTAAAATAAATAGAAAAAACCCAGACAATTTAAAGTAGAAAAAAATACTAAAAACTAAAAAAGTGGGCTTGAAACTGAAGTTGCAATAATCTTTTCTTTCCTACATATATCCAAGTGAAACGGCTTCTCGAACAAGAACAAATGTAGGGCGGGACTTGATTTTGTCCATGGGGAATTGATTGGATGATTGTGGCTTGCTATTGGTGGATCTCATGTGAGTGACAGCTTGTCCCGCCCTCACACCTGTAAACAAGTCATCAGAGAAAAGAAGAGATGTCGCTGCAAGAGAGATTGGAAGTTACTTTGATTAACGATTATGAGGGCACATGAATTTAAAAAAATAATGATGTGCACAGATAAATCATTTATAATAAACACTGCAATATTCCATAAAAAAAAATGAGATTTGTCAATTTAGATTTCACGGTGACTTTCAGACTTTATTTTGTACCTTGTTTGTAGAAAGTGGCATATGTGTGCTCAGAGGGAGTGTATAAGTATCTTCTCTTTCCTGTCCTGTTTCTTTAATGAGTATTAGTGATGGCAATTCACTGGACCTTGGTATAAAATTAGCACGTCTAAGCCTCAAGACATTTTCACTGTTGACATTTTGCCACCAGCCCAATTTAGGCAGGCGGTATTATTGTCAATGTCACTGATAGACAGAATAAAAGCAAGACCAAACAAATGTAAGCTACAAAATGCCTTACAAATATGTATGTGATGCTCAATTGGTCTATAAACCTTAAGTTTATTTACATGATCAATAATGTATCAGCATTTGAAATGTTCACCGGATGCCCACAAAAATATGCTTGTCTCGTCTGTGTCTTGGCATTGATTAAATGCTACTTAGCTTAGCCTTCTTAATGCGGTTAGCATGTTACCCTTAGACATTCCGGATAGGCAATTTGTCATTAAGCCAGACATGAGATCAGCTCAGCAGTGAAAGTTACTGGTCCATTAAGAGAGATATCAACATTTCACCAAGTGTTTGAAAGAAGCAGATCATCTGAGAATAGCTGAGACTAGGCAGAACGAATTTCTCAGTAGCTTTTAGTCTCAATTTAGTTGACTTGAGACAAAAAATTGTCAGCATACACTACTTTTTTAGGTCAGTAAGTTGGTTTTTTTTTTACTGTTTTTTTTTTTTCAAGTCTCTTATGCTCACCAAGACTGCATTTGTTTATTTAATCAAAAATAAACACAGCAATATTGTGAAATATTATTACAAATTAAAATAACTGTTTTCTGTGTTAATAAACCAGTCTTCAGTGTCACATGATCCTTCAGAAATAATTCTAATATGCTGATTTGATGCTCAATAAACATTTCTTCTTATTTTCAATCATGAAAACAGTTGTGCTGCTTAATTTTTTTGTGAAAACCGTGATACCATTTTTTTTCAGGATAATTTGATGAATAGAAAGTTCTAAAGAATAGCATTTATTTGAAATAAAAATCTTTTGCAACATTATAAATGTCTTTACTGTCAATTTTTAACAAATTTTTTGAAAAAAACAAAAAAAAAACAATCATACTGAGCCCACATTTTTGAACAGTAGTGTATACTCCAGTCTCATGTCAACACATTAATTTACAATATACTAGGTAGTATTAGTATAGTTGGATTAATCTGTTTGAACTGTTTGAATAGTTCGCATTCTGTCCTGTCTGTAGCTGCAACTGAAGCATGCGATTTGTCTGGGCTCGCCACCATCACTCCTCTGCGGGAGGAAAGGAGAGGACGTGGGGGCTCTTTCTGAAGATGATGGTCTTCCCTGCAGTCCACCGGAGTATTCCAGCCTCCACACTGTGCTGGCCACACCTCTTCACACGGTACTCCTCTCTATACTTACCATCTCATATCCATTTTCACGCTCATGGATTTCTGTAGCACTGATATAGTTTTGATTTGTGAAATGCACAAAAAAAGTGTGTCAAACAAACAAATGATCAGGAACCTTGTTAAAAATAAACTTCAGTCACTCGTTTCTAATGTTGAGATCTTTCAGAAGGTCTGCAGAGAACAGCACTATAGGTTTGACAGACTTTGACACGTTTTACGCTTGTCATTAGTTGAACTGGTGTTTTGAAATAAAAATATCTATCCTACTTCCTTCTTGTTAGCTCACCGTGACTGGTTTCAATAAATCTTCTTTTTTTCATTAGGGAGTAAGTTTTGAAAGTATGTTTTTATAGTTTGTAGGGCTTTTTATTAGGGGTGTAACGGTACACAAACTGTAGCAAAAACTTGCTATTTATTTTCAGATATAATAATCAACACTCAAATAAAAAAAACATGTAATTTGCACATAAGGCAGGTTTTGCATTAACTTCTCAATCTAATTATAAAATTATTACTCCAATTCATTTTTGAAATAATATAATCATTTACACAGTTACTGTCATAAATTGTGACTTCATGACAAATTAAACATATATATATATTAAATAATTAAGACATTACTAACAGGTTAAGTAAATATAATGAATATATAAGCTAATATAGTGCATATATTTAGTGAAATGCTCCTCTCTAGAGTTAATTTCTCTAGTGAACTAACATGCTGTGGACACTAAATGACTTGCCTGAGGTAAATGTAATGCTACGTGAGATATTATTCTCAAGCTGTTTTTTTTATGTTTTTTCGTGGTTGAAACACCGTTTGAAAAAAATTGCACGCATATGTAGATCGTCTGTTCTTCTTCTTCTGCGGTTAGCAAACAGCGTTGCATTACCATGCACGCCCTCTTCTGGATTGGAGTGTGGATCGCCTGTGACTGACTGTATTCGTCGTGTAACTGCATGAACCAAAATGTGACGTGTGTACACCCCTACTTTTTATATGAAAAGAAATTTTGGAAATTTTGATTCCTAATGATAAAAAACTACACCTAATTATGCTTCTTTTGATTTTACCTTTCCTTTAGTGTGTAATATTGCTGCTTGTGCATGTAAACAATCTGCAAAGTTACAAAGTCCACACCAAAGAGAATGAATCACTCCAACAGAAAACACTTGCCTGAAACGCCTCGTTTGTAGTCCTGCCAACTTCAAATCATGTAAATGTATTCTAGCAGACTCCAAAAATAAAATTATGAACCTGTAAATGATTATGATATGGGGACTTTAAGCCATTTATTTATTTGCTGCCAGTACTGGTTATTTAAATACCCATATACGCTAAAAAATCCATCCAGGTTTTTTACGTACAGATTTTGAAGCAGTTTTCTCATAACCACGTTTTACTTTCATCACCGAATAGAACCATATAGAAAGTCAAGTAATGAGACACTGTGATGATCGTGTTCTGCATGCGTGGGTATTTTTGGCTCTGTGAAAAGTGTGTAAGAGCCTCAGACATCACGGGGCATGATTGAAAAGACAGGAAGCTCCCTGCTGAGTTCTGTAACAGGATTAGGTGCAGTGACGTTCCCCTCGCTGTACCTGCCTCCCCTGAAATCTCTTCAGAGATGTGCACAGTCCCTGTCCTCACCTTCCCTGAACCTCAGCCCAGCAGAGACCAAAGCTGCTCTTTAATTTAGAAAATCTAATGTAGTTGGGCGTGATGTTTGATCAGTTGCAACCTAAATATTTTAGTCCAGATTATCAAACCAGTAAAACTGTATATCAGCAAAGCATATTGCTGTGATATTGATTAAACAATCTGAGATATTGTCATTTATAAAGGAAAACATGGTTTATGTCGAACATTCAAACAGGAAATGATTGTAATATGTCTCTTTATCATTGCAGTCGGTGGATTTGACTCAAAGTTCCTTGAGCATGGAGGCATCAGACAGTGAAGATGATCAGGTGACACATGCAGCACACATGGATCACTTAACCCTTCACACACCACATATAGGGAAATGCCTGGATGGTCTGTGAATGACTTTTAGCTTGTATTAAACAGATAGTTCACCAAAAAATGAAAATACTGTTGTTTACTCATCCAAACCTGCATTCATTCATCTTTGCAACACAAATGAGGATATTCTGTCCCATGAGAGATTTCTGTCCCAAATATGGTAAACGGAAGTTCATCCCCACTTGTTTGAAGTGCAAGAACAAACCTCATTGGCTCTGTCAAACAAGCACGTTTGAGCAGCCGCTTACCATATTTGATGTGCTCTATGTATGTGTGCACATCAATGTTTGTATGTAAATAAAAACCTATTCACAAAAACCCATTCAGTAAAATTAAATCTGTAAATCATATTAAGCAATCATGTCTCTTCACTTTGGGATATATGACTCGATTCATATGGATTACTTTTACTTTTTGAATCGTCAAATTTTTGGTGAAATGGTCTTTCAATGGAGGAACAGAAATCTCTCAGGTTTCATTAAAAATATACTTTTTTAAGTTTCTATGATGAACAATAGTCTTATGGGTTTTGAGCGACTTGAGGGTGAGTAAATGATGAGAGACTGTTTATTTTTGGGTGTACTAACTCTTTAAACACAATCCCATATTTGAATGGTTTTGTCATGCATTGAGTATCGCAAGTGTTTGGATCTGATTTGTTCATCCATGCCGCTCTTTCGTTTTCCAGAATATCTGCATTGGTTTCTTAGCAATTACGTTGCGTTAGTAGACATACGGCTAAAACAACAACAGCAGCAATGTAGAGGGGTTTGCAATACAGATGTTGTCTTATTTACAACATGAAAATGTGTAGCCGCTGCGCTGGACTTTTACGGCAGCAGCAGAAACGTAGAAGGCTGGTACACACAGCTTTATTCCATGCACAGTCTTAAAATGTCTCCATTATATTGTAATTTTCTGCTCGACCAGCCCTTTGCAACAACACAACCTTGTTTCTGCAGCGACTTTCAGCATGCTTCCTATAACAACGTCTGACATGTTTATGTTTTATGTGTTGTGAGAATGTGACATAAATCTCCAACATTAGAGTGGTCAGACTGAAACGGATTTCCAGAAATGCAATTTGAATAGAATTTCAAACCACATATGAATGTAGCTCAAAACGGATTCATAAAAATCACATTTCACATTAATTTTTTTTTTTTTTTTTTTTTTTGTCGTTCACACTTGCTAAATGTGATCAGATGCCAATCAGATTTGGACTGAAAGTCTGAACAAGGCTCAAGATCACAAATGGATGGGTCAGATAATGAAACATACTTTTGTTAGTAGTACTTTTTCAAATCAGTAGCTTGACTGTAGTCTAACTATTTTTGAATAGCCTGTTGCTGAATTTTCTATGAAATGGCGTTAAATTATTTGTTTGCGGGTGTCACTTAATATTTATGCATTTAAATGTGACTTACATTTCCAAATAATGTTTTGAACCACTGCAGATGATTTGAATTGTGTGGATTCACACTCTTGACATGTTTGGAATGTACCCATAAAGTCCAGCACTGGAGAGAGTCATACTCACCCCAGGAATGTTCTTATCTGCTGTTGTTTTGGCTTATTTGGATAGTGCAGAACTTGCTTAACTAAGTGTTGTGTTATTAGTGGTATTTACAGATACTGACATGTTTTCAGAGCAAGTACTTTCACAGTCAAAAGCAGTTGACAAGGCACAGCTTGTATCCAGTAGTAAGTTACAATTGAATTTCAAATAAATATGAAACAAGTGTTCAGTCTGTGCATTGAAAGGGCATTTCTATGACTCAATGCACATGCATCTCACGCACAACACCAGCACCTATCCAAGACTGATCCAAAACAATCTCAAACCACTGAAAAACATGCACTTATGGATTTGTGTTGTTGCCAAAGCTTAAAATAGCTGTCATGTGTTTGTGTTATGCAATGCTTTGAGCTGGACTAGAGGCTGTTTTGAGAAATTGGCTTTTGGAAAATGTAATACTGTTGGATATTCTTTCTAAATGGGAATTCATTTTTGTAAGCTATAAGGTCTGGTGATGCATGTTACTATATAGAGACGTGGACAAAATTGTTGGTACCCTTGATAAATATGATCAAAGATGACTGTAAAAATAAATCTGCATTGTTTATCCTTTTGATCTTTAATTTGAAAAATTAGCAAAAATCTAACCTTTCATTGAAGGAAAAGAATTGAAAGTGGGGGGAAAATCATATTATGAAATAAATGTTTTTCTCCAAAACACGTTGGCCACAATTATTGGCACCCTTTTATTCAATACTTTTTGCAACCTCCTTTTGCCAAGATAACAGCTCTGAGTCTTCACCTATAATGCCTGATGAGTTTGGAGAACACCTGACAAGAGATCAGAGACCATTCCTTCATGCAGAATCTCTACAGATCCTTCAGATTCCCAGCTCCATGTTGGTGCTTCTTCTCTACAGTTCACTCCACTCATTTTCTTTAGGGTTCAGGTCAGGAGACTGGGATGGCCAGGGCAGAAGTTTAATTTTGTGCTCAGTGACACATTTTTGTGTTGGTTTTGATGTTTGTTTTGGATCATTGCCCTGATGGAAGATCAAATCACGGCCCATTATTGGATTTGTAGCAGAAGCAGTCAGGTTTTTATTTTTTATCTGTTGGTATTTGCTAGAATCCATGAGGCCATGTATCTGAACAAGATGTCCAGGACCTCCAGCAGAAAAATAGGCCCACAACATTAAAGATCCAGCAGTATATTTCACCGTGGGCATGGGGTACTTTTTATCCAAAAAGCTCTTTTTTTAGTTTCATCTGACCATAGAATCAGGTCCCTTTTGAAGTTCCAGTCATGTCTGACAACTAAATATGTCTGGATGAGAGCAGAGGATTTTTCTTGAAACCCTCCCGAACAACTTGTAGGGATGTAGGTGCTGTTTGATAGTTTTTTTAGGCTTTCTGAGACTCAAGACTTAACTAATCTCTGCAATTCTTCAGCTGTGATCCTTGGAGAGTCTTTGGCCACTCAAACTCTCCTCCTCACTGCGCATTAGGATGATTTAGACACACGTCCTTTTCCAGACAGATTTGTAACATCTTTAGTTGATTGGAACTTCTTAATTATTGCCCTGATAGTGGAAAAGGGGATTTTCAATGCTTTAGCTATTTTCTTACAGCCACTTTCTATTTTGTGAAGCTCAACAATCTTTTGCTGCACATCATAACTATATTCTTTGTTTTTTTTCATTGTGATGAATGATTAAGGGAATTTGGCCTTTGTGTTTCCTCATGTTTATACTCCTGTGGAACAGGAAGTCATGGCTGGACAATTTCATGTTCATGATCACCCTGGTGTGCTTAAAAAAAAAATGTAAATATCAATAGGAATATATTTCAGAGATGTTTTACCAATTTTGCCAATAATTGTGGCCAACGTGTTTTGGAGAAAAACATTTATTTCATAATATGATTTTTCCCCCCATTTTCAGTTCTTTCCCTTCAACAAAAGGTTAGATTTTTGCTAATTTTATGAATTAAAGATCAAAAGGATAAACAATGCAGATTTATTTTTACAGTCATCTATGATCATATTTATCAAGGGTACCAACAATTTTGTCCACGTCTGGATATGCATTACCATTCAAGAAGTCTCTTATCCTCACCAAGGCATGCATGCAAAGCTGAATTTTCAGCATCATTACTCCAGTCTTCAGTGTCACATGATCCTTCAGAAATCATTCTAATATGCTGATTTGATTTGCTGTTTAAGGAACATGTCTTATTATTATCAATGTTGAAAACAGTTGTGTTGCTTAATATTTTTGTGGAAACCGTGATACATTTTTTAAGAATCTTTTATGAATAGAAAGTTAAAACAAATAGAGATGTTTTGTAACGTAATAGGTGTCTTTACTGTTGCTTTAAATCAATTTAATGAATTGTTGCTGAATAAAAGCATTATTTTCTTTAAAAAAAAATCATACTGACTTTTGATACCCAAACTTTTGAGCGGTAGTGTACAAAGCGCTGAGTGTGACACAAAAATATTATTGAATGAATCGCTTAGGAGCAATGCAGGATGGGATGTCTGAGATGGCATATAGATAAATTATAGTGCTTTTATCTGTTGTGGTTAATAAACTGTTTGTTGAATTAAAATTGGTGAAAAATTGATGAAAAATATGGATAAAAAGTTAAAAACAAGTGTTCGTTACATTAAAGCAATTTTTTCTGATTTTCCCTATTAAAGTTTTTGCATTTATTGGCACCCTGCTCTCTAGATCAGGATTGGCCATTAAAACTCTCATTAGTCGATCACCTCTAAAAGTTCACAGCATTGTTGAGTCCTGCCTGTCCATTTCGGGGTTACGAGTGAAGCAGGCGTGTGGTCTGAAAAGCATTCCAGCGGTTCACCCTAGCAGCCTGGCTGTCTGCTGGAAATGGGATATTCCAGCAATCTGGGTCAAAACGGCTGCCAAGCTGGACCTGAGCACTGCACAAACACACTGCTGTTTCACATAGACTGCACTCATTCACACCAGTTCCTAACATACTGCACCGTGAAAAGCATGTTAATGCATGTTTTTCCACCTGCAAAAGTGCTAACAAAGTTGATACTCTCATTTTTAAGTCTTACGAAGAATATTGAAGTTATATTTTACTGTAGCAGGACGAACACAGGTGCTGGTTTTATGTTGCAACAGAGTTGCTTTGAACATCAGTATGAAAATATGCAGGAAATCTCCTTCAATCTCCTTCAATCGGAGAATTGCAGATCTGAGTCTTCAACCGAGTTATTATAGTTAACTAAAGCTATAACCATAAAAAACATTTTTGTTACTTGAAATAAAATAAATGTTAAATAAAATAATGTAGTTAAAACGTTTTATTTCAGCTAGTTTCCAAGGAAACATTTCTCATTTTCATTTAGTTTAACTTGATGTACTCCGATAACTAAAACTTAAACTGAAATAAAATATATATAGACATTGATCTAGAAATTATTGTTATCGTTAAAATAACATAGATATAGACTTTGGCTCAGACATTTCAGAATAACTAAAACTGCATTTGAGATGCTGTGTGATGAAACTGATCCACTGGTTAGTCCAGTTATCCAATCACATCCTCTCTTGAGGCAAAGTCGCGTTTTTGTTGCGCATCAAGGGATTTATTCGGTAAATGTGTTTGTGCACGTCGTCTTATCAGATAAAAAATTTGTCCTTTTCAATTGAGTGCATACGTTTTTTGTGCAATTTTTTTTAGAATTTATGCACATCTTGGCGTTTCCATCCAACATTTTTTTTTATGCAATATCCCAAAATGCGCATAAAAATAGGTGGATGGAAACATAGTTAATAGGGGTGTAATGGTACATGTATTCATCCTGAACCATACGGTACGGATGTCACAGTTCGGTTCATGCAGTCACATGGCGAATACAGTCAGTCACATTCCTACAAGTAAAAAGCGCAGAAGAAGAAATGATCGATCGATATGTTTACATGTAATATCTCAACCAGTGTTTCAACTGCAGAAAGATATCAATAAAACAGCTTGAGAATAATGGGCCCTGTGGCACGTGGTCTAAAACGCTCGGCGCATGTGCACTTAAGGCTCGTGCGCGAGGTTAAAGCGTGCGATATAGGCGCATATTACTAACGCGCTCTTTAAATAACCAAAAAATATTGTGCCATTGACTTTAGACCAGGTTTCAGTTGGTCAATGGCGCAGTCTTATTTCAGTTGCCTCAAAATAGCAACACGCCAACAATGTGCCGGAACACACCTCGTTTTCAGACCAGCACACCCAGGGGCACACAAATAGGCACAAATGCATTTGCTATTTAAACAATGTGGTGCAGGATGTGAAAATGATAACTGCGTCAGGCTGAAACTAGCAAAAAACACTTGCATTGCACCTGGCCCTGCATTGCGCCGGGTGTATGATAGGGCCCAATCTCTCACGTAGCATTACATTTACCTCAGGTATTTAGTGTCGACAGCATGTTAGTTCACTAGAGAAATGAACTCTAAAGGGGAGCATTTCGTATATGCACTATATTAGTATTTTTAATTTAATAATTTGGGCTCTGTTGTTAACCTTTAATATTATAGTAATGTGTAAGTCAGTGCTCCCTATATAGTTTACAGCTTTAGCTGTAGAAAACTTTAATTATAGTTACATTTATTTAAACATAGAGACACATTTGTTTAAAAAAAAAACACAGTTAATAATGAAAAAAGCAATTTTATGTTTAGTTTTCTCCCCCACTGCTGTACCGAACCGTGACTTCAAAACCGAGGTACGTACCGAACCATCATGTTTGTGTACTGTTACACCCCTAATAGGTAATGATACTAAAATAACTCTGGTCTTCAAAGGGAAAAAGATATACAGGGGTACCGAATCGCAACATTGCCAACATAACCTACAGTTGTTTCTGCTGGAGAAGCTTTTGTTTGCGTTTCATTCTGAGAGGAAATAGCAGAGGATGATCATCACAATTGGTCATGATGAGTCAGTTGTGGTGAAGGTGGCTGCGGTATCTGTTTTTTATTATGGTACATGTTGTATGCATGAGTGCCCTTGCACAAGAATTGGCTCTGTTATTATGATGCCACTCTGGTTTGCTGGTGTTTAAGGGATGGAAGGAAATACGACCATCTGTTTAAAATTGTAAGCCACATATGTAGGTTTTGGTGCAAAGTGGTTTGAAAGAACTTTAACATTACTATTATTGGGTATAAAAAAGTTGTAAACAAATTATGCATCAATGGAACCGTAATTAAGATTTATTAATGTCTGTCCTCTTTGTCCCCCTCTCTCGAATAAAGATGTCTTATGAAGCTTCTTCGAGACCCGCCACCCCTCAGGGGTCCGTCCCTGTGGATTTCAGTCTGCCCGCCAGCTCTGTGTCCTGCTTAGACAGCTCAGCTGCCCGTCACCGCATCGCCGTCAAAACCAACGCTTGTGCCAAGAGAAAACCTGCCAGCGTATGATTCTTCACATTAAACATTCATACTCTTTCATTATCTGTGGTAGCTCATCATATCAGGCCAACAAGCTGGTAGTGATGTTTTGTTCTTGTTTAAGATGTCATTATCAAGAATAGTTATTCTGTCATCAGTTTGTGTTAGTGGTTGAACTGAGTGTGCTTATTTATGTTTAGAGACAAATTCTGGACAAGAGAAGAGACCTGAGAGAAAGAGTGCTGCTCAGAGAGACAGAGGACAAACTACGGATGGTTACAAGTATTGGAGAAGAAGAGCGTGAAGGTATGTCGGTCAAATGTTTGGTCAAATTAAGAATTTTTTTAAGATTTTGAAAAAAGTCTCACCAATTTATTTGATCAAAAATACAGTAAAAACAGTAATATTGTGAAATGAATAATATTACAATTTAAAATAACTGTTTTCAATTTTAATATATTTTAAAATGTATTTTATTCCTGTGATCAAAGCTTAATTTTCAGCATCATTACTCCATTCTTCAGTGTCACATGATCCTTCAGAAATCATTCTAATATGATGATTTCCTGCTCAGGAAACATTTATAATTATTATCAATGTTGAAAACAGCTGTGCTGATTAATATTTCTGTGGAAACTGTGATACACTACCATTCAAAAGTTTGGGGTAAAAAAAAAAAATAATAATAATACCATTATAAATGTCTTTAATGACATTGTCTACTCTAAGACATTTATAATGTTACAAAACATCTATTTAAACTTTATATTCATCATAGAATCCTGAAAACATATATATGTTCACATGTAAAAAATATATTTTTTCCACAAAATATTTAGCAGCAAAAACGATTTTCATCATTGATAATAATAAGAATCATTATTAATAACTGAACACCAATAATAATTGAGCATCAGATCAGCATATTAGAATGATTTCTGAAGGATCATGTGACACTGAAGACTGGAGTAATGATGCTGAAAATGTAATAAATTACATTTTAAAATATAGTCACATAGAAAGCAGTTAGGGGTGGGCGATATGACCAAAATCTTGTATCACGATATAAGTAATTTTATTTCATGATCACAATATATATCACAATATAGTTATTTTTGCTTTAAATGAGGTTTTTATATCAAAATTGTTGATACTATTAAAATGTCATAATTTTTGTCACCATTTTCAATATCACTAAAAACTAATACTAGTCTACATTAAAAAAAAAACTCTCAAGCTTATTTAAGACAAGCAAACAGTAATAAAATTAGAACAAAGAAATTAATTTCAAGAAGGAAAATAAACTACATTAGACACAAATTAAATAGACCTACCTGAAAAACTTCAAGAAATAGAAATTAGAAATATATATATTAAAGTTACAAAAGTGATTACAAAAGCAGTGAGAGATTTTCTCTTTTTTGTTGACATTAATGACACAGACGACAGCAGGTGTGTTTGGTTGCTGTTGCTTTAAGACCAACTGCATGGATCCAGTATACTGTTACACCTGTTTTCTTTCTCAACTGTTTATATTCACTTAAGTCATACATGACTGTGTTTACTTGCAAAGATGGTCATTTTGGCACATAAGTGTGTATTTTCAAGCCTAATTAGGCGGCAAAAAAAACTTTCTGACAGCGCACGCATATAGCAAAATGAGTCCTCTTTTACTGCTTAATGCACTTCAACAGTTTAAAATCACTTGTTTTTAAACCGCAATGCTTAAAAATGCATTCAAATGATAAGCTTTCATCACCATGCAGCACAGCAACAAATCTCTACCGGATTGGATTTAGTCCAAAATCTTTTCGGATGACAAATTTCTACCAGTTAATCGTGTCTGGGTATATCACCCAACCCTAAAAACAGTTATTTTAAAATGTAATAATATTTCATAGTTTTTTCAAATAAACGTAGCCTTGGAGAGCATGAAAGACTTCTTCTAATTGTTGTTAGTAGTTCAATAATTGTTATTCTGTTGTTCAATTTGGTCTAGATTTGCCCGTAGAACAGGTTAATGATTCAGACCATGAGTCCTGTGCTTCCGGACACGAGGATGAGGAAGTGACTGACTCCGGCCAGTGTCACAAAACCTCTCCAACATCCTCCATCTCAGCTGGAGACATCTCTGAAGGAGAGGAACATGTTCCTGGCGAGGATCACGTCCCCAAGTCTGAGCTCCCAGAGTCCTCTTGGGAGAGTCCAGTAACACTTGAGCTGCAGGCTGATGACTTCTTGTTGGACACAGGATGTGAGGTCGTACCAGAGGAGCAGGGGTCGTTGCTGGAGGAAGTGTTGAGCTCCCTAAAGAGCCCTCTTGCGTTAGCACTGGAGCATGAGAACATGGTTCTTCAGAGTGAGGTACAGCACATTCAGTAACATTTTCAAGAAGACAACAATGAGATATTCCATGATACATCTGCAGCTTAGTTGGCATAATGGTTAAATAAGAATATCATAAAAATCACATTTAAATTACGTGTGCAAAGTTCCAAAAGAAATCCAGTTTATGTATGAATTGTGTTTTTAATGTATTTTTGATGCATTAAAAATAGGTATCTTGTCACTGACCAACAAATTAATTTAATTTTAACTCTTGTGCTTGTTGTTTTTTAGGTGAAAGACATAAACAGTGGGAGCGTGATTGCTCAGCTTGAGGAGGAAGACAACAATGATCTTCTCGATCTCTCAAACCCTGTAGTTACCACAGAGGAACAGGCTCCTCTGCCTGACTCTCTTTCAGAATCATCTGTCGATTCAGAAGGGATCTCAGAGGAGACCACAGAAGAAGAGGAGCTGCTAGAGCTGCCAGAATTCGCTGGTGAAGAGTCTACTGATGGAAGCCGCCAAGTGCCTGACGCTGATGTTGAGAAACAAGTAGACAAGGCTGAGAGTGCCAAAGAGGACGAAGAGCTGTTTGAATCGGCAAAAGATTTTGCAGTAAATGTGAAAGAAGGAGATGAAGACGATGTTGAAGAAGAAGCTGAAATAGAGAGAGAAACCAAAGATGGTGGAGATGATGTTGAGAAAGATGATGAATTGACGGTGGTAGAACCTGAGAAAACTGAGAACTCTACAAATGATGTTGAACTTCAAGAGGCTGGAGGTCAGGCAGGTTCTCTAGAGCCTGAGAAAGATGAGGCTTCAGGTGACGAAAGAGAATCAGAGGAAATCAATGTTGAGAACGTTTCTGAATCTGATCAGATAGTCAGAGATGATGTCTGGAGCTCAACAGAGACCGCAGAAGCCTCTGAACCCCCAACAGAGACGCCTGTTGAGGTCCTTCTTTCTACTGCGTCTCCTGTGCTCGAGAGTCCAATTCTCCATTCTCAATTCTCTAATGCATCTATGTCTCCTCTAGAGCAGGAAGAAGAAGCTGAGCCCAGTGAGCCAGATGTGTCTAGTGAGCCTCAGGAAGTGTCTTCAGAAAAACTTGAGGTTGTTTCTGAGCAGCAAGATCAGCCAGTTCTTGAGTCACCTACAAGAGAATCTAAGAGCAACGCTGAGGTTCGACCTCGTTTCACCATCACCCCTGCGTGGCAAAGGTCATTGGCTTCTGGAGGCACCCATGAGCAGTCCCAGACCATCTCGCTGCTGCTACCAGAGGTTGTAGAGACTAATGCTTCATCTTCCCAAACAACTGAACTCTTTACTCCCGTAAAAGAAGAACGACCCAAACCAGCACAAACTCAGAGTTCTCCAACACTTCCCATGGCGAAAGAGACGATCCATGTTCAAGAAGAGATGACCCCGGAGAACCCGTTTGGCGTGCGCTTGAGAAAGACTCCCGTTCTACACCGTTATGGTTTAGATGGAGAATCACCTTGGACCCAGACGCAAACAGAGTCTTCAGGGGCGCAGGAGACAACAGATCATGACCAGAATGGCAAGAAGCCCATCTTGCCAAAGAAGCCTGATCTGCTAGTTGACACTGTGATGTCGGCAAGGAAAATCCCAGGTAACTCCATTCTTAAAATGCTGATGTTTGTATACATGCAAAAATAAATAAATCAGTATTTTGCCTTGTTTTCCAGTAAAGATATTTAAATATCCAAAATAAGATAAATGTAGTTGCAAAATTAAATGCAATACTTATTCTCATAATTTATAAGAAATTCTAAATTTTGTTAAATCTAAAGTCATTAAAAATAATTAAAAATTTTATAATTACTTTTTTTTTACTGTAAATTAAATTATTTAATAAAAATATTTTAATTTAATTTTGCAACTAAAGTAAATTTATCTGTTTTCCTGTAAAAATATCTGAAATATCTAAACAAGATAAATTTGTAGATTTTGTTAAATCTAAAGTCATTAAAAATCATTTAAAATTGTATTACTTTTTTACTGTAAATTAAAATATTTAAAAATGTATTTATTGTATTTTAATTTTGCAACTAAAGTAAATTAATTTTTTTCCAGTAAAAATATCTGTTTAAAATAAAAGGGAATACTTTTTTTCTCATACTTTAGAAGAAATTCTAAATTTTGTTAAATCTAAAGTCTTTAAAAAAATGTTTAAATCTTGTTACTTTTTTTAACTGTAAATTAAATATTTAAAAATATGTAAATATTTTAAATATTTAAAAATATTTAAATATTTAATTTAATTTTCAACTAAAGTAAATGTACCTTGTTTTCCAGAAAAAATATCTAAAATATCTAAACATGCATATTTTTTATTTATTTTAATAATAAAAAAGTAAAATTATTACATTTAATTAATATTTATTATTTAAAAATGATATATTTTGCAATGTAAAATAGGATGACTGCAACATAAGAAAATTAATTTCTTTGTGTTCCTTTGGTATTTATTTGCAGGAACAAATTTAAATAATTAGTATTTCATGTATAAAGACAATTTAAAATGGCATTTGCAATACATTTAACTTGCATAACTTGACATAAATATTATAGATTATATAGAATATTGTGAATAATACAGGGCAGGACTTTATTTCATTGATCAGGATTTGGTTGGATCTTTTAAAAAAGTGGGTTTTTATATTTTTTAGCGTCATTTTATGTCAGCAAAAAAGCATCATAAAAATAATATGATGATGCATATTTTATGTCCTTTTCAGATACGGTGGGAAGAATATCTGTTGGTAGCTCAGAGTCTCCGAGCTGGATCTCTGTGGCCAGACAGAAGCAGAAGAACTTCATAGAACACTCACCAGAGAGCTCACCAGAGAAACTGCCCTCACAGGTGTGTGCTGTGGCTTCATACTATCAACACATACATCACGTACAATCTTGCTCTGGTTCTCAAGGAGGTGTTTGAAAACTGTCTTAGCATCACGAAGAAACAGGACAATCATATTCACACATGCATCCTACTTAGTCATCTTTGCATGTTGCAGCTTGGGAAAATACAGTGTTCTGTAACTAATCAAACACTAACCTTTTTTTATTTCAGTTAGGATGCTGACTCTTTTTCTGTGGTAATTAATATTTTCAGATACAAATGTAATCGATAGAGCTTGTATTGAACATGCCTTTTCAAAGTTTTGTTCATCTCTCAAATACAGTTTATTTTCATACAGATTTAATAAATATCTACTTGTTTTCAGGAGGATGTGAAAAGAGAGGATCCGCCGCCCAGTTTATCAAATCCAGTCACCAAAGAGCAGCTAGCACAGCCATGTTCACCTTTACAAGGTAATAATCTCTCCATTAGTATCATTCGCTCTCATGGCCTTACATAGCAAAGCTTTTATGGAATTAGGTTTGTTCTGTTGGGTCTGAAAAGTGCAATGACCTGCAAAGTCACAAAATATGGTTTTAATCTCTTAATAGCATGAGGTTGTGTTTTAAATTTAGGATGAAAAGGGAATTTCTATTGATAAATGTCTGCCCCCTAGTGGATATTTATTGTAACTGTCTAAATCTCCCATATAAATTACCTCTGTAAAAGCCTGACAAATAATAGTGCTGAATTTTTGGAAATGTGATTGAACCTTTAGACAAAATATTTTTTTAAACTAAAGAAAAAAGTTTGCATATGTGTGCTTTGATTAGTATCATATTTTATACATCAGCACTTGGACTTAGAGGAGCTCATATTTGAGGAGGAAAAACCTCAGTTTTATTCAGAAGCCCAAACTGAGCGAAAATGTGCAATTTGGTTCAGATATTATTTATTTGACCAAAAAAGTAAGATGGAATTCTGACAGCTTGTAATGTAAATCAATGAGATCTTTATAACAGTATAGCATACAATGCATGTAAATATCAGTTGTCACTCTATATCTCATAGTAATATGTCTTAGTAAGATGGTATTTAAATGCTTAGTTTTATGATCAAAGTTCTGTAGGCAAAACATATAATGCAATGCAATACAATGATGACTGAGAGATGAACAAATGAACTTCCTCTTCCTCTTACTTTCCATTATCATGTTAGATACTTAATATTTAGTAATATCATGCTAACATGTACTGTATGTATGGATAATTAAGTAAACTTAAGTTACTTCAGTCCAGTAAGTGTTCAGCTTGAAATATTACTAACAATATAAAAGTTATTCTTCTATTTACTTCATAAAAATAGACGTGAAGGGATTTTACTATTATACTAAAAAGCCTTTTATTTGCTGTCAATCAGACGACAGAACAGGTTTTTTATGGCGGTCGAAACCTGCAAAAAACAATAAATAATAAATATGTAAATAAATATACGAAGAAATGTAAAAAAAAAAAAAAATTAATAAATATACAAGGAAATGTAAAACAAAAACAAAAATAAATGAGTATTTTTTCCACATTTATTTATTTTTTCCTTTAATTATGCATTTATTTATTTCCACATTTATTTATGTATATATGTATTTGTCTATATTTATTTATTTCCACATTTATTTATTTCCATATTTATTTATTTCTACATTTATTTATTTCCGCATTTTTTATTTCCACATTTATTTATTTCCCCATTTATTTATTTCTGCATTTATTTATTTCTACATTTATTTATTTCCACATTGATTTATTTCTACATTTAAGAAATAATTTGTTGTTTGCAACAAATTAATAAATGTGGAAAAAAATACAATTATACACAAATAAGGAAATAAAAGTATACTCAATTATTTATTTATTTTTTACATTTCCTTGTGTATTTATATATGTATTTTTGTTTTTGTTTTGTTTTTTTCATTTCTTTGTATATTTATTGACGTATTATTGTTTTTGCAGGTTTTGTCCTCCATAGTTTTTCAGCAAAGTTTTGATCATGTTTATAATTTCAAGGCTTTAGAAATTTGCGTAATAAATATGACACTATAGGCTTTAGGGTTAATATAAATACTGCACACACACACACACACACACACACACATACATACAGTACTTTTTCTTACTCATGTATCAGAGCTATCTGAATGCATTATTTCAATACAAGTCATCTTTTTTATATAGTGCTTTATACTATACAGATTGTTTGAAAGCAGTTTTACAGTGATCAACAGGAAAATAACAATCAATGATGCAAACAGAGAACTGTGCTGTAAAGCAGCTCTAAAAAACCAATAGTAAACAGTCATGATTCAGTTGAAATCAGTTTAGTGTTGATTCAGTTTGGTTTAATAACTGTAAAGTTCATCAATTATGGCATGAGTTCAGTTCATCTATAAAACAGTGAGATGTAATAAATGATAAATAAAGAAATAAAGTATAAAGGAAGATGCATGTATGAACTCAGCTGTTTTCCATTGTTTTTGAATGAACAGTGTTCTGCTCCCTTGAGCTCTCCAACACGTCAATGCTAGAGAAGGAAAGTAAGAGAAGCGTGAACCCCTCCTCTGCACCTCTGGCCCAGGATGAGCCTCCCTGGCTGGCTCTCGCCAAGAAGAAGGCCAAAGCCTGGAGTGAAATGCCACAGATAGTTCAGTGAAAGACCCAGCTGGCATATGGACTTCATAAGCACAGGATGTCACTTCACTGACTTTCTCATCTATATGTATATACACATGTGAGCAGTAATAGGAAGCATATACAGCATAAGTTTGATTAATCAGCCCGGTGTCATTTATGTTTTTTGACGTCATAAAGGATATGGATGCACAGTAGACTGGGGCTTATGGGTAATACATTGTATTTGTATTATGGATAATTTTGCAACAAAACACATCCACATATTTTAAACAGACTGTTGCATCATAGATCCGAGTTAGTTAATCAGATGGAGCTCTTCAAAATGAGGAAAAAATGAGTTTTGCATCCCAAAAAAAGAAAACATTTGAAACTGATGATCCGCCATCAAAGCAGATTTTATTTAGAACTTTGTGAATACCTTCACCTCTCTTTACTAAGTGACTTTGCTATGTTATGCTGTACCCTTTAAAGTTAGTAACACAGTTATCATGAATAGAGCTGAAGGTGTCTTTGTATTTATTTATCTCACTCTTGTATGTTTTATGTATTTTTGTATTTACGTGCACAGTTTTGTGACTTGTACATAAAATGTGAACTACAAAAATATCCAGAAAAATAATAAAATGGAGTCATGTTTATTTGATTAATCCAATGACACAGATGTCAGTTTTCCTTTCTCTCAGCTGTACTTTTTTCTCTACAATTTTCTATTCATTTTTCATTCATTTCAGTTTGTTGTATCTATTATTACCAAATATTTTACCCAGATAGTCCAGACATCCATCCATTAGTGCTGTCAACGTTAACGCGTTAACGTACGCGATTTTTTTTTTCTTTTTTCCAGTTTAATGCATTAAAAATATTCACGGAATTTTTTTTTTTTCTGTCATCCTTTGGTTAGCATTACAAAATATGATCACGCTCGTATTCATGCAAATGCTTTTAAACCATTTAAAAGCGTTAAAAAAGAAAAAGAGAACGCACTGTCTGTGAATGTCCTGTCACACACACGACGCACAGAAACAAGCGCCATCGTGCGCATGGACGGCGCGCCAGAATCAAGTTCTCTGTCACGCTTGAACAATAACACGCACAATAATGCCAAAAATATCCGTTTTGTCGAGTATCCTCATAAGAGCAGCAGTGAATTAGGTAATTAAAGTCTTAAAACGAAAGTAAAGAGCTGTGAGAAAGTGGGACGCGTGTGAGATCTGCGTCATGTGCAGCAGCGGCAGCTCTTAAAGTGACAGCAACCATTGCTGTCTGTCATTGAAGATAATGAAAGAACAAAGGTAACAGAAAATTAATCACTGCTGTTGACTAAAGAACTTTTTAGCTTTAATAATGATTTATCTATATTTAATTTAGGCTATAAATTATGCAGTGCAGACTGTTTGGTAACTTTATTCAATTTCTGTATTTTTCCTATCTGTTAGACAGGTAGGAAAGGCACAGGTAAATATGACATTTATTATGGGTTTATGTGAGGATTGTTCACTTAAATTAAAAGTTGTTATATTTTTGAAGCCTAATAAATGTAAAAAATGATATAGCTTTCAATTACACTGTAATGTTGAATGGCTATAATTCATGTTTAAAATTAGGGAAAAAAATCAATTTCATCGAGACATCAGTAGCTGTATTAGTATCAGTGATACTGGCCTTCATTCATAAAAAGATGCCATTAAACAAGTATTTAAAATATAGGCCTACTGTCTTTATGTTGTTTCTTTGTTTTAATTTGGAGATTAACTGTGAAATTATTACATTATAAAATATATTAAAAACTTAAGTGTTTTTAATTGTGATTAACCACGATTAATCATAGAAAAAAAAACTGATTAATCGAGTTAAATTTTTTTAAAATCGATTGATAGCACTATTATCCATCCATCCATCTACTATAAATGTATTATTAAAACACAACACAACAGTCTAAAGGTGATGATACGCAGGGCAACGTTTTGAGCAATGTTGCTGGGCAATTTTGACTTTTTGGGCAATATTGTTATGGGCACTTTCCCATTGAGAATGGGCAACAAATTTCTCTCTGGATATCCAGATAGACATTTGTTGCCCATTCTCAATGGGAAAGTGCCCATAACAACATTGCCCAAAAAGTCTCTTGATCATCTTTGGATATCCAGATAGAAATGTGTTGCCCATTCTCAATGGGAAAGTGCCCAAGCAACATCTCTCGGCAACATTGCTCAAAAAGTTGTATCATTTGCCTTAAATAAAACAAGCAGCTGCCCTTTATGTAAGAGTAGCGCCATCTACTGGATACATCCTCAGGGTGCATTAACTAATACTAATTTTAGTAAATGCTGAAATTAACATTAGCTAAGATTATTAAATGCTGTAGAAGTATTGTTCATTATTAGTTCATGTTAACTAATGCAGTTAACAAATGAAACTTTACTGTAAAATGTTAACAGTAGCTACAATTAATGACTTGTGCTCTCTCACTTCTACGTTTTTTACCCAACAGTAATGAATATAATTTTACTTTGAACAATAAAATATTGTGTTTAGGCCTGTCAGTTTATCATGTTAATTTAGTAGAACTAATTATAATTTATTTATTTAAAAAAAAAAAAAAATAGACACTAAAAACGTGGCGTCAAAAACGCCGTGATGCAACGCAAGAAATAGTGCAGACGGAATGAGAACGAAAAACACTTTTTAAGCAAAGACATGCCGTTATGTTAAAAAATTCTGAAATAAAATAATGGAACAATAAATGTGCTTAAAATATTTACATTATTAATGGTTGTCAAACGGTAGCGATAGTTATGTGATTGTGATTCTTTACACGTGTGGAACTGACTTATTACATCTCATATTAATCAAACTCAGCTTGGCACCAGATGGTTAAAATAATGACAAAATGGCTCAGAAAGGTTAGCTCCAAGATAATGTCTAGTAACATTTATATATTTAATGAAACTA
Organism: Hypophthalmichthys nobilis; assembly: GCA_037950665.1. Taxonomy (NCBI): domain Eukaryota; kingdom Metazoa; phylum Chordata; class Actinopteri; order Cypriniformes; family Xenocyprididae; genus Hypophthalmichthys; species Hypophthalmichthys nobilis. The sequence goes on along the minus strand of CM075491.1, from coordinate 25,411,404 downwards.
ATACATTTAAGCGTGGTGTATATACTCAAATACTTTTTGAAGTCGCTGTATAAAGACTGCATATGGGAAAAAGTCTAGCATAACCAACCCATAGCCTTAGGCAAATTAGCACGATTTATTCAGGCATGATGTGTAGTTATAATATACATCTAATACAGTTTATCCATATTGTGGAAAAATAAGGCCAGGGTCCAGTCAGACAGTGTCTAAATATTGCTATACTCAAACATCTGTTTCCTTGATCAGTGTCTTCATTGTGTTGATTTTGTATTGTTGTGCAGTTGAAATGAATTAAACATGAATGTGTTCATGCAATGACAGTCATAAAGCAACAGGCAACATTCAAGGATAGCTTTAATTGTACAACATGAAATTCACAGAGCTGTCTGATGGAGTTTTGTCTTCTTGCTTTACAGAGTATGGGAATAGCCTCACTGGTCCAGTGAATAATGAAATATATTCAAAGCAGGAGAGAACTGGCAAGATCAGACATAAATACTCCTAAGGCTGCTTTGAGTTACATAAAACACTCAGAATGTCATCCCTGAGTCCTCATCCTTCTGTTATCATGAGTCCGTATCCGTATGTTTGAGCTGCTCATCACTCTTTCTTCTTCTTTTCCATTCCTTTGACTTGACCCTCCAGTTTGCTGATTCGGCTTTCTAGACCGCCTCCGCCGTAGCTCGTAGCAACTCCAAACACGGCGCAGATGAGCACTAGTAGGATCAGTCTCATTGTGGTGACCTCAGTGGAGGCCACGGGGTCACTGACGATCCGCAGAAACAGCCACAGCACTACAACTGCTTTAATCAGCCAAAACACTCGCCTCACAAGCGCCACAGTGACCCGAAGCAGGAAGAACAGCAGCCAGTAACTGATCAGAGCCAGTAAAGCCCACTTGGTCACAGCAGACACACCCTCGGCGGTGAAATGAGGGATAGATATTGTCTCTTTGAAGAATACACAGAGAGAAAGAAAGAAGAACAGATGTTAATTAGATGTTGCATTTTCTGAAGAAAATCTGAGTGTGATTTTCCATGTTGTCAGAATTAGTTTGACAGTTTTCTTCATTATTGTGTATGTTGCTCTTTTTCCCAGTTTCTCATTAGATACAGAAGGGTTTTCCAAACTTGTATACATTTACACAGGGCTGTACTCACCATAGGCATTGAGGGGGACAAGTCCCCCACAATAATAGGAAATAGCTATTTTTGATATTTCTTAATGCTGCTTTCTATCACGCACCGCTCTGTTTGTTGTTAGGATGACAGACAGTTCAAAAAGTTACATTTTTAGGCTGGTCTGCCTCAGCCGTCTAACAGCTCGTCAATGTCAAAATGATGGCCAATCAGATCAAAGAAGGCGGGGCTTGCTATTCACTGAATAGGACCGTGAATTCCAATGTGACACTTTTAGTTTTTACAGTGAAAGAGTGCATGCATGGTAAGATATAAGTAGCTAAATGTTTAATATTTGACAACTGTTTTATGATGGATATCAATGCTATCAAAATGATGTCATTCATAACTGAATGTAATGAGACGAGACGTTTTTCACATTTTTGTCATACTTATAGCAGCAAGATCAAAGACATCCATCTTGGGTATGTGTACATAAAAAAACACTGGGAAAGCAGTGCTGTAAAACACAATATAACTGCAGTGTGGTCTAATAAAACAATGTTTTGTCATCTGCCACTTCAAATACTTGAATTCTGATTGGCTCTCAATGTTTTTATCATTTATCAGCCATCCTTTAAAGTAAAACTCAGTGTAAAATGGAAGCTGCAATAGTCTTTTCCTCACATTGAGTGAAATGTCTTCTCGAACAAGAAAAATGTAGGGCGGGACTTAATTTTGTCTATTGGAATTGACTGGATGGTTGTGTTTTGCTATTGGTGGATTTGATGTAAGTGACAGCTTGTCCCGCCTTCATACCAGTAAACACTTCATCAGAGAAAAGATATGTCATTGCAAGAGGGAGGTGAAATTATTTTGATGGAAGATTATGAGGGCACTTAAATGATGTGCACGAACTTTAAAAATAAATACTGCAATATTCCATTAAAAACAAGTCAATTTAGATTTCATGGTGACTTTAAGGGTTTAGGCACCACTAATAAACTAATGAGCTGGACAAAGCTCAAATACTGCCTTCTTTCTTCCCACTTTCGGTAACACTTCATTTTCAGGTGACGTAGTTACACATTACAACATGTACTTACTATAGTAATAAAAATAAATTATGCATAATTACCCTAAACAAAACCCTAACCATAACTCTATAGTAAGTACATGTAGTTAATTAATATTACTCAGTACTTACTGAAGTACAATGTAACTACAACACCTTAAAATAAAGTGTAACCCTACTTTCTCCTAATATCTGTCATTCCACACATACTAAGTATCTCAGCATTATGACAGCCTCAGGAGAAGCAGTAACATACTTTCTCTGTTAGTACTCAACAGAGTAACAGATCAAGCTTGCCAGATAATGGGAACACTTCATGTAGCTTGATTTTCATGACCATTACACTGAATTACATTTATCTTTGAGAATGTGTTATGCATATTCAAGTTACATGTATACCCTGAGAGATGACCTTTACTCACCATTTACTCCTGTAGCTCTGAGTATCTCAGACACATACACAGCAATGACATTCAGCCCACTGGCAGCTCCTTCAGCAACAAACTTCAGCAACATTTCGACAAACTGAATAAAACATTGAGGAAAAGAAAAGCGGTTAGATTCCAGGACGTGCCTAGATAGTGCGCATTGTTGGTTTTCTTACAGAAGGCCGTCTATATCTGAACTCAGCTCATAGATCGCTGTCCATGGCTGATCATTAACTAACACTCTGACACAATGCACACGTGATTTAATTAAAGGCATGTTTTGGGTTCAATACAAATTCTATAGACAGAATATGTGACATTCTGTGAATTTCTTTTTACTGAGAAATAATAAAATATTATGCCAAACTAATAAGGTTTTCTTTTTAAGAATTTTATTCTTTAAAGTTCAAGATAACTAAATTAAATTTACTTGAAAATTAATCATTTCATAAAAGATAAGTGGGCCCCACTTTATATTAAGTGTTTTTAACTACTATGTACTAACATTTAAATCATTTGATACAATGCAGTTATTGTGTACATACATATTTTTACATTGTACTTATATTTTAAAAGAAAAGTTGCATATAATTACAGCTGTAATTAATTTCGTAATTACAATTACACTGTTGACCCTTCCCTTCCCTTTTAACCCACCCTTAAATCTACCCATACCACCAAATCTGTCCCTAACCTTACCTGTATAAAAATACAACATCAGCATAAGTACATTGTTGGTAATATTACTCAGTTTTAATGTTTGATTATTAGGGCATTTTTGTTACTTTTATATGATAAACAAATGTGATAGGCCTACTGTGTTGGTCGTTACTTGGTGTTCAATGTAAAATCTGGGTCCTCTGGAATACACTACACGACTTTTAAAATCTGAACAGATTCAGGGGGCCTCATTTATAAAATGTTGCATAAAAACTGTTTTAGAATCTTTTTTCAAATGTGCGTGTGTGATTCAGAGTATGAACGTATGCATAAAAAAAGAAAAAGAGTACACCTTTCTTCCAGAATCGCAAATGATCTTGAAATTGTGCACAGCCAAATGGTCTCAGATCTCCGCTTTGTAAACACCGCATAATTAAAGGTGCGATATGTAAGATTTTTGCAGTAAAATATCCAAAAACCACTAGGCCAGTGTTATATATTTTGTTCACTTCAGTACTTACAATTTCCCAAATGTTCGCAACTATTTGTAAATCGTGAGAAAATTGCAATTTTAACCAAGGCTCCAGGACGTGTGAGGAGTCACCTGTCAATTGCGTCATACCCCCGTTACCCTCGGTTTCCAGTTTTATTTTGTAGAAACCATGGAAACACCAAAGACGCTTTAATATTTACATGTTTTAATAGACAAGGGAACAACTGTTTTGATATATTTATAGACAGAAAAACTAATTATTGTTCATCCATGCAGTCATGAACATGATTTCTGCCCGAGTCCTATCCTGATTATTTTCCACCAGCTGTGATGTGAAGACCACATGTCCCAAGATTCCGCGCTCAAACTTGGTGTCATCAAGCTACGCCTTTGTTTTGAATAGGCCTCTAGCGACCTCTAGCAGACAGAAAATTTTACATATTGCACCTTTAATGTCATTAACATATAAAAGATTACCAGTCAATGTCCAAATGCTTTACTTGAGAAAGGCAAGTGGCAAGAATTGCTTATATTTTCAAATACTTGCAGTACCCCGACTCTCTGCCACAAGAAAAAGTGTGTACATCTGCTTAGACCCTGACATGGTGCTAAGCACTTTTCCACGTCAAAGATCGTTTTTATAAATTTGAAAGTTGCATGGATTTTAGTGTACACAGTACACACACAGAACATGTAAATTTTAATCTGAACAGATTTAGAAACAATAGGCATCATACACTTGCTGACCTCAAAAATGTAACCTGTACACTAAACAACGGAGGATCACACACTACCAGACTTCCGTACATGCAAATTCATGCAGAAATATACACTCTAAAAAAATCTGTAAAAATAGGGCACAATGTACTGTCTTAATTTTTTTTTTTTTTTTACAGGTGTTTTACCTGTATTTAGAATTTTGCACTTCAAAAAAAAGAATTGTGTTTCAGGGTTAATGGAAATGTCCGTAAAATTACTGGATAATGTCCGGTAAATGAGCTGCCAGTACTTTTTCGGTTATTTTACAGATTTATTTTTTACAGTGTACCTCGTTGCTAGGAGATGCGTGACTAATGAAAACATGTTTTAAAATCAGCTCAAAATATCAAACATGTTTGATATCCTCCGACTGGATGGAATCAAAGTCTGAGTCTGTACCCATCATGCACTAAGCGAAATCGGTCAACTCTCACTGCCCAAAATCTGCAGACTAACTTTCACTTTAGTTTGTAGCATCAATTCCTTTAGACTGTAAATCAGGGCTAAAATCTGAGAAAAGTCATGTAGTGTATTCCCACCTTTAGACACCTTTACAGCTCAAATAACACATTTTTGTATGGAGGAATCAAAGTGATTCGAGATATGTATGAGCTGCACATTTCAAGTTTTAAAGATTCCAGCACGTCACATTTCCACCGTAAGTGCATAAACCATCATTTTTGCTCATTTTTACGAGCGTCACTTGTACTTAACCCAGACCATTCTTTTGAGAGGTGATAAGACATCAGCTGACTGCGATAAAAATAAATAAAAATAAAACTAGCAAGTTTGGTATCTACACTATCTAGCTTGAAAGGCTAAGAAGGTAAGTGTTTGTGTGGTCCTGGAAACCCTACAATGTGGGGACACTGGAGCTTATAAACATACAGAATTACGTTTTTTTAAAAATGTAAAAATGCAGAAAGTTTTCTGTGATGGGTAGGTTTAGGGGATAGAATATACAGTTTGTATAGTATAAAATCATTATGTCTATGGAAAGTCCCCATAAAACACGGAAACCTAACGTGTGTGTGTGTGTGTGTGTAAAGCTGCCAGAGTGACAGCTGGGCACCCCGCTTAACTCCATCATTCACACACATGCACAGCTATCACACATACATTACTTGTGATCAAATACACTCCTCTCTGGCACAAGGTCACCTCATTTGGTGAAGGACGAACAAACAAACATATACACAGAGAGAGAGAGTGTGCATGACTTCATTAAGGGAGTAAATGGGAAAATAATCACTGAACAAAGTAGCACTGTTTGGCATTCTGGGCGTGAGCCACCATGCACTTGCGCACCTGTTCTGGCATTGTTTCTCAGTAGCAGTTGTCGCTTTCACACAGACAGTAACACAAGGGTGAGCAGTGCGAGTGTCAAAGCAAGAGCACAAATTAATCCTTTGACATGAGCTCTGACACTTTTACTTGTTCTTACCATAGCAACAGAATAGATGTTCTCTGGGCCAAACACTGAGTCAAGGTACAAAACAGCATTCTGGGTCAAAGAGAGGTGGGTGAGGGGGACATAAGCAGAGGAAATTAGGGCAAAGGATGAGTGGAGGAGAGGAGGGGGTTAAAGAAGGATTAACAAATAGAGGGAACAACATGAGAGATGGTTAAAAGTTGGAAGAGAACCGTGAATCTACCAAAAGTTTAAGCATTCATTAGGAAACAAGAGAAGTGAAGGTCCGGTTAAAAGGTAATCAGAATTCAGTAACCCAGCAAATAAAAATATGTTCTAAGAAACTTTTGCTAATGTTTATTCTGTAATGATAATGATATTTCTGACTGTTCTCTAAATGTTTGCATTACAGAATACTTTTGAATGTTCTTTGAACATTCTGAAACAAAAAGTAACATTTAAAAAAAAAACAGTCAAACGTCCAACTCAAATTTTCAGGGGGAAAAACTTCCATGAACGAAACCTTTTAGTGCTAACGTTTTGAGAACATTATAACCAGAACATTATAGACCAGATAACTTTGAACAAACATTCAGTTAATGTTACTGGAAGAATGTTTGTTCATAACTTTTAGAGAACGTTAGCCAAAGTTCTGAGAACATTCCCTGCTGGATGGGAAGACAGAATTCTTGAAAATGTTTAATAACCATGTATTTGTTTAAAAATGTTTACAAAAGAGATCTCTTCAATATCGCAATTGTTTCACCTAGATGCCTTGAATGGAGAGTAAAAGGATCATGTCATACTTCTCAGATGTTTCTCCTGAGGCAAAAACCTTTGTAATATCATGTCTCCTCTAAAGTTTCAAAGTGTGCACAGATTTTCCAAGACACCAAATTCTGCAATCAAGTGTGAACTCAAATATTTCTCATCAAATTTTCTCTATATCCAGCAAACGTCACATTTGTGTCTAATTTCAGGAGAAACATTTGAGACGTTCAATAAGTAAGTTGAGCTAATAAGTAGATGAACTATGAAAGAGCAACCACTATATTTTGAACGGTCAAATATGAGCAATATTTTACTGTGGAAAGTGTAGAATAAGTAATTAGATCATTTCACAAACAACAAAGGAACAGTTACCTCAACACAAATCTCAATCACTTGGGTGCCAACAATGGACTCCGCGTATCTTCTCAACCCGTCCAGAGGCTCCAGAATAACAGACCCAAAATCATAAGAGCCTGAATTGAACTCTTCAGCAAACCCATGACATAAGACTGAACGAGCCAGAACCAAAAACCCAAAGTACAGCAGCTTTTCCGAACTCCTCGAGGCAACGTTGTGAACAGACATCCTTAAAAAGCCGGATCAACACGCGACTTCTGAGAGTTGAGAAAAGACACTAAATAATCGATGTGCACCAACAATAGTTCAGTGGTCGTCTTTTCTGACCTTGGAAAATATATATAAATAAAAAAAAATAACTTCTGGTAGTTCCTTCTGACAGAACTAAACCTATTTCATGACTGAGCAGATTTACAGTTCAGGCGCGTCAAAAAACAAATGTGCAAACGAAAACCCAACTGAACAAACACAATTGGCTGGCAGACACTCCTAGTAAGTAATACTAAAATTAAGAGAGTCGCTTCAAGAAGTTGGCACGCGCTTGCCAAGGGCACTTAAAAATAGCGTCTCGATGACTGTATATGGTATCGTACAACAAAGCGTTAAGACAGATAAAATAAGATGAAACTGAATTTTGAAACCGTCTAATACAAAAAACGAGTGTTTTAAAACGTCTATTTTCTGACGAGAACGATGCGTTTTATTGAGCGAATATCCGAAATAGATCCAGTTTGTACGGATCTGTTTGATTGTTAAAGGTGTTTGAAGAGCTCGTCGTGCACGGTGGAGTAAAGTTGAAATACTATTGTTGGACTACAGACATGTTAATACGGTTAAGCCTCCGCCTCCTGCATTCCTGTGCCATGCACGAGAAAACTGTTCACACAGTGTTGGCACTTTAAGTGAACGACGCGACAGTATTGCTTGCTCTAGGCTACTCTAATAGGCGAGGTGTATGAGATTTAGAGTAGCGCGAAGATCTGCACGCTGGGACATGTGCTTTCCCACAAAGGCTCGTTCAATAATGAAAAGAGAAAAATGAGAATATAAATGTGCATAAATTATACCAGCTTACAAATTGACTATGTAAAAAGAAGCGTGCCTACGGTCTACATTCCTGTTGTACTAGTTCATGTCCCATCATATATTATATATTAAAAGGCATATAATTACACTAACAATTATTAAAGGGTTAGTTCACCCAAAAATGAAAATAATGTCATTTATTACTCACCCTCTTGTCGTTCTACACCTGTAAGACCTTCTTTCATCTTCGGAACACAAATTAAGATATTTTTGATGAAATCCGATGGTTCAGTGTCAGTGAGGCAACTATTGAGAGCAAAGCCACCGAGGTCCTTGTATGTTTTGATCATTTCATTTCCTATTTGGAATGGAATAACGAGAAATGGAAAGACAGCTTGTTTATTCGTTTTTTCGTTTAGTTTAACAAACGGAAAATGAGATTTTGGCCTGATTTCCCATTTTTCGTTTGTGATTGACAAATCAGTTTATGGCTTTGATTTTTCATTCGCGCATGTGGGCGGCGCTGAAACGCCCCTTTCATCTGATTGGTCGAACTGCACCTTCTTCAGGACGGCCTTATTTCTGCCAGGTACAGTCGATACTGCATTATCAAATCATCCCACTTTATAAGATTTTGTCGCCATGTGAAGCACCACTCGCTGATATTTAAATAAGAAATGTGTTATATTTAACTATAATTAGTGCTGCTGCAAAGCTTCGGCTCTAATGTATGACACTTGAGAGATCACAAGTCATACAGTATGCTGCTGACACGGAGTTTGGTGTATATTATTTCTATTTTTAGGTTGATAAATGCAATTGAAATAGGTTATATAATATGAATGAAAGTAAAATGTTTACTGTATGACGTATGGGCAACAAGAATTGGACATAAAAATCAATTATAAACATGACCATGAGAACATGTCCATAACATGTCCCACGTTGCCTTTTAATGAGTGAGTGAGTGAGTGTGTGTGTGTGCTCTCCATAATTGAATGCAAGTGCAACATTAATTTTGCAAACTGAAAAGCTCATAACTCATGGGAATGTATGATAATGTATTTAAGCTTACGTAATATCACTCACTTATATGGTGTTTTTATAATGTGTTTGCATTTGTAATAATTTATATCTAATTTAATTTCTTAATTTTGTTCATGGAGAAAACATTGACAATGTGCCATTAGTGGAAGATTGCTGCCATCTACTGGAAATCAAACATTTAAAATTAAAATAACATGAAATTTCAAGGACAGCCACTAGATGGCTGCGGAGCATCACTCACTGGCTCATTTGCCATTCCACGTAGGTATTTTCTATCTTTTCATTTAGATTTGTGTTAAGACATTATTATAACATTAAAAATGTATCTTTGTCAAAGTATCATCACTGAAGTATATATATTTTTTTGCAATTAGCTCACAACACAGTCAAACCTGAACATAGTGTTGTGTGTGTGTGTGTGTGTGTGTGTGTGTGTTTGTTCTCCATTGTGGATGTGTAATGGTGTCACCCCTTCACTTCTGTGTTTGTTCTGCATTCTAGCTGATAATTTGTTTGACAAAATATGTAACAGAGAGCATTTTTTTCGAGATCAGTTTTGTTTGCATGCATTGTTGTTACAATAAAATAATGTTTTGAACATTACATTTGACATTGTATTGACTGACTCACACATCTGCCTACACTCTTAGAAAAAATCTACAAAAGCTTTCACTGGAGTATGAAAAGGTACATCTACCTGGAGTGTATATTAGTTATATATTGGTTACATATTGGGTACCAAAAGTGTACATTCCTAAATGGTACATATTAGAACCATTTTAAATGGTAAAATCCCAGCAACAGCTTTTGTACCATTTTTTTTTTTTCTGAGAACATACCTGGATATTTCTGGTAATCCTGTAGACCTTGCTTAGCTGGTTCAGGTATGTTTGGTTGGAGCTGAACTTTGCAGGACATTGATCCTCCAGGAGCAGGACACACCTGACATGCCCTTCACATTAATTGAATGTGATTTATCAACACTTAGTACGTCTTAAAATATAGAGCTCATGACAAATGCAAACAAAATAAAAGAAAATGCTTGTATAGAAAAATACTACCAGACACAGACTATACACACACACACACACACACACACACACACTGTAGTGATCATCTTAAAAGTCAAGTGGGAAAGGTTAGATATATTATCATGATATATATTGGGAACACCAAACTCCGTGTCAGCAGCATACTGTATGACTTGTGATCTCTCAAGTGTTGTACATTAGAGACGAAACTAATTAGCCTATAGTTAAATATAACACATTTCTTATTTAAGTATCAGCGAGTGGTGGTTCACATGGCAAAATCTTATAAAATGGGATGATTTGACAATGCTGTACCGACTGTTATTTATTTATTTATTTATTTTTGGAGCACAAAAAGTAATTCTCATCGCTTTGTAATATTAAGGTAGAACCACTGTACTCACATGAACTGTTTTAAATATGTTTTGGTACCTTTATGGACCTTGAGAGGTTCAGTGGCTTTGCTCTCAATAGAGGCCTTACAGAGCCATTGGATTTCATCAAAAAGATCGTAATTTGTGTTCCGAAGACGAACGAAAGTCTTATGGGTGTACAACGACATGAGGGTGAGTAATAAATGACATTATTTTCATTTTTGGGTGAACTAACCCTTTAAGCCTTTTGTTTGTAGCCCATTTTCTTAACCTTTAAAAAAAAATGCAAATAAAAAAAAAAAAAAAAACTTGGCAACACTTTTTGTGTCCTTGTTACATGTATTTGCTATAGTAATAACAGTAAATTATGCATAATTACAAGCAACTAAACCCAATCCAAACTCAAATCCTAACCCCATAGTAATTACTCACAGTTGTATAAATACACTGCAAGAAGGGCACCTTAAAATAAAGTGTAACCAAAAATGTATTAATATACTCATATAATATAAATCATTCTTAATTTAAAAATAATGTGGAAAGAAACTTTCCAGAGTTGATTCATAAACTATTACCATTGCACAAAGTACTTAATCTATACAAATATACTATAAAAGTAGCTTTTTTTAGTATCAGCAAAATTAAATTAAAAAACTTTAAGAAGAAAGCATAAAGTTATTGTCAATACATTTCAATATTTTAATGGATTTCAATGAAGCAGTTGCACAACCATCACTGTAGGCAGTCAAGACAGACAGTACAAAAATTACAATACCAGCTGTTCAGCAAAATAAACGCAAATGAACTACTGCCCAGTCGACTAGGCAGCTTGTTTTCAATGACAGGTCTGTAGACTCACTAATGTTGATGGGTTCACATTGGTTCTGGGTAGTAAATGTAAAGTTGAGGTGGAATGAGAGATCTGGTCGAGGCAGTATTAACTCAAAAGAAGTCAACAAACATTCAGGACACTCCTGAAAGGAAGCAGCAGCTTTTATGAGTGAAAAATGCTTGCTAGGGTAGACCTGTGGAATGTGACCAGGTTAGTTCTGCTAAACTGATGCTTGAAAATCTACTGAACATGTTGGTTGTTTTCTGTAAAGTAATTTCAAATGGAATGTAAAACTGTTGATGTTCACCCAACATTACAGGACAAGCTCCACCCGCAGAACAATGGTGAGGAACTGGACCAAACAGATGCAGATACCGTGAATCACAAGTCTCATCCAATGTAGATACGATGAAAATCATTGGCACCAAATGCAGCATTGCACTTCGGGCACTTTCTCTGACGGGTGTCGTAGCGCGTCTTCACACACTCAAAACAGAAAACGTGGAAGCATTTTGTCAAAACAGCGTCCTTTACACGTGAATTGCAGCATGGACACGTCAACCGGGCCTGCAAAACAGAAAAAAAAAAGATCCTTAAAGGCCATGAACACAAAACTATTTCTGGTCCTCCATACAAATGGACAACATAAAATGACCTTGTATTCGTTTATTTCTTCATTCAGGATCTCATCTCCATTTCGAATGTTCTCTGCAGGTTTCTTGGCCTTCTCTATCTTCCTGCGCAGTTTGGAAATGTCCTCCTAATGAGATAAAAGAAGCATCATGGTTAAAAAAAAATTCACAAAATGGACACTTCTATCCACAGATGACTAACAGTATGTAGATCAACACCATTAAACCTTTGATTATGCACAGATGGCATTGAGCTAAAGAAGGGTTCATCATGGTGTACGCACCTGTGCACGTCGGGCATTGAAAGACTCTTTCTCTCGAGAAATGCTGTTCTCAATCACCTCCTCTCTGACAGCACTCAACCTCTGCTGCACCCCCTCCAGCTGAGTGCGCACCTCCTCTGATAGCAGCACTGACTCCTGCGCCTAAGACAGAGAATTAATGGATGTACATCAGTGGCGTGTAATGTTCTTCTGAAACGAGGAGGCAAAGTCCTTTTTGTTCTCTTTTTTTTTATGTAAATTCATGTTAAATTAAACTTAAAAACAACAAGAGTTAAACAGTTAAACAAAATTTCTCGTTTTAGACTTATTTGTGACTGGTGTTTTGTTTTGCTCTATCCTCTGTGCTTCCACATTCATTATCACGTCATGCGTCGGGTCAGGGGGTACACTTCCGCCGCAAATCAGTACATATGGTCGTCTGCTGGAAGCTAGTTATTTTAGTTTATAAAGTTTTAAATATGGATATTTTTCTTACAGAAACCCATTGCTTCACTTCAGAAGGCCTTTAAGAACCCCCTGGAGCCGTGTGGATTATTTTTATGATGGATGGATACATTTTTTTGTGCTTCAAAATCTAGCCCCCGCTTCTCTACTATTATAAAGCTTGGAAGAGCCAGGGTATTTTTAAATATATCTCTAAATGTGTTTGTCTGAAAAAAAATAAAATAAAAAAATAGTCATATACACCTAGGATGGCCATAATAGTAAATTATGGGATAATTTTCATTGTTGGGTGAACTATCCCTTTAATCTTGACAGACTTTCCCGGTTAAATAAATTAACATTACTTACACCATCAAGAAAACAACAACAACAATCAATACAATTCTAAGTTTCACAATAATTAAAATGTTATTAATGCTCTTTTTAATAAAACTATTATTTCTCAACAAGCTAATGCTTTTTTTGAGCATTTCTTGCATTCCAAAATAACTATAAGAACGCAGTAACAAATGTCATATTTCATGTATATTTAACAAATGTTCAGCTGTCCTTTTTAATAGTCCACTTATAGTCAGACGATTTGTGAATGCGGAATGCATACGAAAACGAGAGGCAGGATTTATCATGTGAACAGTGCAACAGACCAATCATAGTGCGATGAAGGCATTGTCTTCTCTCTCGTGACTTTCCCCATTCATTCTCAATCACCCCCCACCAAACCCACGGCACACTTTAAGCCCAGGACACACCAAGCTGACGTCAAAGAACTAGCAGTGATGAAAGCTGACTGTGTTGTCGTTTCTCGTTGACTGTGTCTCGGCCACAAAGCTGCACTTGAACAAGCCAAAAGGACTAAAGAACGACTGTCAACTAGCATGTGCATTCTGCTCTGCGTGACAGTAAATATCTGCCTATATCAGCAGGTATCAATAGTCTTCAATTTGAATATTAATCACACTGATCACTTTCTTCATTCCAGTTGGCTAATGTTATGAAAATATTCATGAATGAATTGAATGCTCATCTAAGATCTAGATGTATAACAGCCTTCTGTCTGTACTAAGCTAAGCTGATGGATGCTCAAAAACAGCCCAATATTGCCCAGCTGCCGACCGTCGGTTTGGTGTGTCCCAGCCTTTATGGTGTCTGTTAAAGGGGTGGTTCATTGCGATTTCACTTTTTTAACTTTAGTTAGTGTGTAATGTTGCTGCTTGAGCATAAACAGTATCTGCAAAGTTACAGCGCTGAAAGTTCAATGCAAATGGAGATATTGTCTTTTAAATGTATTGGCAGTTTAATGCCTACAAAAATGACCGGTTTGGACTACAACGAGCATCTTCCCGGGTTAGTTATATCATAAACCCTGCAAAACACTGCCCCCGGGAACACGCAACAAAGTGGGCGAGGCCATGTCGCGGGGCATATGGAAGTGGAAGAGTTGTCGACACCGGACGCGATGCTTCAAAAAAAATAATAGAACCCATTATAATAATCAGTGATATTGTCTACACCATAGACTGTAAAAAACACTGTCTACACTGGACGCGGAAGACAGCTTCCAGAATTTACACAAGTTCAATGCTGGATTTGCACCAAGGCTATTACTGAAAGATGAAGCAGTTCCCACTTTAAAAGCAGAAGCTGCTGTTTATGGGCCCCAAACTGTAAGTACGATTTATTGTTTGTACATGTCTTTTAAATGTATAGTTCTGTTGCTATTTTTTGGTTGCATCAAGGTAAACAAAGACCAATGCGTTTTTGCTTCGCTAGCCAGTTAGTTAGCTGAATTCTATTGCATACTTCTCCAACAAACGTCAACAAACACCAACAAACGTCTATGTTCATAGACAAACAGTTGTTCATGCTATAAATTAAACGCTACCTTTACAAAAATGCTACTAGTCAGTCATGTATTCAACTACAGTAAAGCTTTAATCAGGATAAAACCGCATATTGAAAGCTAACAAACAGCAGTAACATTTACAAGTGACAGCATCTAAACACTTTGACACAAATAAAAACGGAAATAAACTGTGCTTGCAGAGGTTCTGCTTGACACTTTTCATCATTACTGCTATCTGGGTCTGATTTTGACAATATGGACGCCAATATTTACATTTCCACTGAAGCACATGTAACAACTAATGGTAAGGGGCGTGGCGTTTCCGGACGCTTCAGCGAATCACAATACACTGGGCCAGCTAACCAATCTGAACACATTGCGTATTTCGGAGGGAGTGGTATCATAGAACCAGGAAGTCAATCCGGCCCTTCAAATGACAATGGAAACAGCGGTGTAGAATAAAGGTAAAATATATGAAAAATACAGCGTTTTTTTTTTTTAAAACGAAGCATAAAAGACTGCGCCCCATAAACACAATCAAGCCTAGAAAAAAAAAAAAAAACAGTGAACCACCCCTTTAAAACTCAATGAGCTCGGGGGGGCATGAAAGATACTGCTTCTCACCATAACTTTAACCACTGGTGTTGCTACAATTAACAACAGTGTCACTTTAGAAAAAGGAGTGATTTATCCACTTTTGAATGTCGCATATCATCATACTTGCATTGTTTATTTTTTAACCATGGATTATTTTATCTTCTCAATTTTTTTGGGGAGGCACATGTATGTGCAATTTTACTTGCTGCATTTCCACACATAGTATTTATGATGTTGCAAGTACACAAACTGCATGTGTGAGGTAATCTGCAACAGTATGTTTTATATGTACCTTGCGTTTGTTCATTTCTAATGCCTGTGTGCGAAGACCCAGCTCCCTCTCTGCAGCGCTGATGGTGCCCTGCAGCAGATGCTCTTTCTCCTCTAGCTTCCGAACCACCTGCAGCTGAGCATCCACCTAAGAGAAAGACAGAAAAATAATTTTATGTTCTGTTCATTTGCATATCATTAAGGGCCTGTCAGTTTAAACATTCAAGCGAGTTTAAAGCATTCAAGTGCAAGAAGCAAAAGAGAGCTCATGTGAACACCGAAATCAGTTCTCTTTCTTGACTTTTTGTGCTTGAAGGGACAAATACATGCAAAATTATGTCAAAATGCCCGTCTCTGCGGGTACCCTCATAAACATGGTTGTAAATGATAAACTTCTATGAATCACATGCGTTCTGAACCATAAGGCCTGGTCCGTACAGATCGCAGATCAACTACGATCACTACTTAATTGACATGGCACATCCTGTGGTGACTATCATGAATGCACAAATCACAATGTCAATGCTGAAACAATATTGTGCAGAGCTGCACGATTAATCATTAAAAGACTGCAATCTCGATTCAAACACCCACATGATCTTATTCCTAAATAACAACGATTCCTCTATTAAACCTTTGAAAAGTAATAAGATCAGAGGAATATTAAAATCTTCGTTTACACTGCCATTGAGCCAGAGAGAGCAGTTCTCATGTGTAGGTATAATTACGGTAGTAAATCACTTTTATTGTATCAATTACATCGTTACGCCAGTAGGTGGCGACAAGTGACTTAAAAAAGTTTATTTGTCATTTAATTGTTCATTTGAGAGATTAATTCAAAAATGAATCACTTTCATTGAATGATTCATTCAAACATTTTTTTTTTCTAATTAAATATATAAGTATTGTTGCTTATTGCGCTTGAACAGTCAAATACACACATTTATGTGTCAAAATGCTCATATTGGAGAGCATTCAAGTAAAGAGTTGGTTATGTCTTAACTGGACCTAAACATTTAAGAAAGAAAACTGATGTGTAAACTGGATCTGTGCATTAGTCTTAAATTGACAGCAGCCTAATAAAACTAGTACTTTTTACTTGAATACTAGGATAGGCTGTGGGGGCAGGGGGCATCAGGTATGTTGTGTCAGAAGGGAGGCCCACTGTTTTTGGCATCAATAACCCCTGCTAAAACACTTTTTTCACTCAAGAATTCATTCATCATCATAGCAATCCATCTCAAAAAATGACAGCACCACAAAACTGCAAGCCCACCCACCTGTGTTTTAAGTGTGAGCAGCTGGTCAGCTAGCTCCTCTTTCTCTTCCTTGAGGAGTTTATGGATCTGGTTGGATTTGATGCGTTCGCTCATGAGTTTGAAGTTGGCATCATCTTTCTCTCTGAGCTGCTGCATCAGACGAATGTTCTGCTCCTGCATGTCTTCAAAAGCCTGACCAGTAACATCCATTTCACTCAGCAAAGCATCTTCCTCCTGAGAGAGAGAGAAAGAGAGACTGATTCAGACTTTTCCAGAAGAAAGTCTGTCATTCATTACTCAGTGTCAGTCTCATACTGAGCTTTACCTGCTTAGCAAGAGAGAGTTTCTTATTGAGTATGTCAATCTGCTCCTCCACTGAGCGGATCTTTCTCAGGGCCTCTTCATCTGCCATCTTCTTTCCTTCCCTCCTCTCTCTCTCCTCCAGCTCTCGCAACCGCTGCCGGAGCTCCTCAGCCTGCAAAAACATGCATATAAACATTTTAGCACTGAAGTATTCTATTAATCTCTTTGCTTCCAATAATTTGCAAATTGAGCTCTATATAGTGTGTGCATGTAGATTTGGTTATATACCTCAGACTTTGCCTTCTTCTCCGCTGCCATCAGCTGTACTTTATCTCTCTGTTCTTTCGGTGCTGAGCGGTACATGTCCAACAACAACTTCATCTCCCTCTGGGACTCTTGTGCTTTCCTGTTTCATAATCACATCATTACCATCAGCTTCCCTATTATCATTATTAGCATTTCCCAAAGTCATTTTCATTATTGTATTATTCATTATTTTCTTTATTACAATCATCATTACTGACTTGAGCTCCACCCGCACTATTTTCAGCTGCTCCACCTCCTTTCGTTTTGGTCCTCCAATCATAGCGCAACGTTCAACTGCTAGGTCTTCTGATTGGCTGTTGCTGGTGCTGGCTTTCTCCCTTTCTTCTTTCACCACTACGCCTCCAGTACTCCCACGAGTCACCCTCTCTCTTTCTCTCTGTTCCTTCTCTTTTTCCTTGTCTTTTTCTTTCTCCTTTTCTTTTTCCTTTTCTTTTTCTTCCTCTTTCACTGCAGCCTCCGTGTCCGTACCCGGTTCAGTCTTAACAGTTGCACCTGAAGGGAAAAAATACAAATATAAGTTAGTAAAATAGAAGCAAGAGATAAATTCAACTATGACAATGCTATAACGCAGGGTTCCTCAAATCCGGTCCTGGAGGGCCACTACCCTACAGAGTTTAGTTCCAACCCTAACCAAACACACCTGAACAAGCTAGTCAAGGTCTTCAGAGTTACCAGAAAATTGCAGGTGAGTTTGATCATGGTTTGAGCTAAACTCTGCAGGACAGATGGAGTCTCCAGGGCTGGATTTGAGGAACTCTGCTATAATGTAAAACAATACAGTGCATTTTATTATGACTGCACAATAAAGAGAAAAAACTGACATTACAATATTTTGTTTTTCTGCAATGTTTATTGCAATATTTTTGGACACTGAATGGCTTTTCTGAGGTAAATGTAACGTTATGTGACATTGTTTACAAGCTGTTTTATTAATGTCTTTCCGCGGTTGAAACACTGATTGAGCTATTACATGAGACATGATACAGATTTTGGTAAGTTGTACTGTACCTTTTAACATACTTTCTGATGTTCATTCATGCTTATTTTGTGCTGTAACTAGTAGTAAAGTGGAAGAGATGATCGATTCACGTGCCCCATGAACTGTGAAAACGATATTATTGTTTGAATTTCAAAATAAAATTGACAGAATTTGAAATCTGAGACTTTCTTTCATATTAAAAGTAATAAAGCACAAAGCTTATTCTGATTTATTGGGTAGGAGACGTGATACAAAGCTTTGTTCATTCATCAACAGAAAACAGCATAGACTGATTGTTGGGATTTAAGAATAATATTTGTTCTTCAAAATGAGAATCGATTAAAATCGAGAAATCAATATATTTTTTTAACCAGCCCTATTTTTAATCAATATTTTGAATTAGCTTTTATCTTTATATTTTCTGTTTTCATTTTAAAGTATTATTAATTTTATTGTTTTTATTTTTTTTTTGTTTTTAGTTTTTTTTAATGTCTATATAGTTTTTACTAATTATTTCAGTTTTAGTTATTTTATTACACCAACTTAAACTAAATGAAAATTAGAAATGTTGCCTTAGAAACTAGCTTTTTAGTTTTAGTTAACTATAATAACTGTGCTGCTTGCATTACCGAGACACCATATTTTATATATATATCGTGCAGTCCTGCATAACATTACAATATTTATATTGTCAGCCATGTGAAAATCTTATTTTGATCATTTAGAAAAGTAATAACACACCTCACCCGAACAAGCCATTCAATTTGATGTATTATTCATATCCATCACACAAATGGTGCAGGATGAAATACACAGAATTTAATACATAGTTTAATACCTTGGCAAACACCACAAGTTAAAGATAAAAAAAGCAGTGTGTACCAGTTGTGCTGGGTGTGGCGGAGCCGCTATCTGGTTCTGTCTTCACAGTAACGTCACCCGTCAGGGCAGGTGTAAGCGGGGAAGCGGTCTCTTCCTTCACATCCATCTCTGTGCTGGACTGTGATTGGACAGCAGCATTACCTTTGGCAGCACGGAGCTATAAGAGACGACAGAAAATTCAGCAACCACTTATTTTCTTTTAGAGTAAATATTTACTTTAGAGGCAATGAGTTTGTGTTCTCACCTGGTTGAGCTCTTGCTGAGCCTCTCTCAGTCTGAGTTTATATTTAACCACCTCTCCCTTCATCTGCTGGTTATGAGTCTGCAGCGTACTGATCAAATGTCTCATCTCACGGTTTATAGGACCTGAGAAAGAACGAGAGGAGACTATAGAGTCAATTCAAATGCTGATCTAAGCAAAAATAGACAAACATGAGAAAATCTTTATAAAGTGAGCAAAGGAATGTTACCTGCTTGTTCATTAGCAGCTAATGTCTGCTCAAATTCGATCCTGAGCATCTCATACTCCTTGCGCACCTGTGCTAATGTGTCTTCCAACTGAATCACTTCAGTACGGACCTTACGCTGCAAGGATACCTCGTCATTCTGAAATAACACACATAAATCATCAATCGACTCATGCTTAAAGGGTCAGTTCACCCAAAAATGAAAATTCTCATTCTCCTGCACTGTTGACGCAGTGCAGTGCTTCCGTGTTTACGTCTGAACGGCTCATTATTGGCCAGCTCCTGAGTCAACATCACATGCACGCATCGTGGTGCTCACGTGAACAGCGTTGGCCAATACTGAGTCGGCGTTCTGATGCAGAACCCAGAAGCCTGCACTGTGTTTACTATGTAAACAGCATAGGAAACTGACAAAGAAGAGAAGAAACTGTTGAATAAAGTCATTTTTTTTTTTTGTTTTATTACACCGAAAGTATTCTCGTCGCTTCATAAAATTAAGGTTGAACCACTGTAGTCACATGGACTATTTTAACAATGTCTTTACTACCTTTCTGGGCCTTAAAAGTGGTAATTGGTAAGGGGTCAGAGAGCTCTCGGATTTCATCAAAAATATCTTAATTTGTGTTCTGAAGATGAACGAAGGTCTTACAGGTTTGGAATGACATGAGGGTGAGCAATTAATGACAGAATTTTCATTTTTGGGTGAACTAACCCTTTAAAAGTGGTAATTAAATTGCTGTCTATGGAGGGGGCAGAGAGCTCTCGGATTTCATCAAAAATATCTTAATTTGTTTTCTGAAGACCAACAAAGGACTTAGGGGTTTGGAACAACATGAGGGTGAGTAATTCAGTAATCAGATCCCAGTAATCAATCTGGACTTGAGCTTGCATCACCATCTAGCATCATTTAAAAGGTGCAATGTGTAAAATTTGGGAGGATCTACAGACAGAAATGCAATATAATATACATAACTATGTTTTCAGAGGTACATAAAGACCTTACATAATGAACAGTTATGTTTTTATTACCTTAGAATGAGCCATTTCTATCTCATACACCGCAGGTCCCCCCCTCCATGTCAAGTCGCCATTATGCGCCGGCATGTTTTTACAGGAGCCCTAAAGGGACAAACACTCTACAGAGTGTGTTTCGTCACTATGTTGTTCTTCTTCTAAATCGTTCGTGTTTTTAGAGGCAGCTAGCATCGTCACTACGTTGAATACGCACAAAGTAGTAATAGTAGTAATAGTAGTAGTAGTCGTCTGGTTTATTAGAAGCAGAGACCGTTCTTTGCTAGAAGTAAGAAGAAACCTCATTACTTCAGACAAGCTACTCTCTGCTCTCTCAGACAACGACACGTTGGCCAGACAGCCACCGTAGCTTCTCCGAAAGGGAGGGGTGTGCGCCGTTAGTTGCAGTTCGCAACCTCACCACTAGATGCCGATAACATTTACACACTGCACCTTTAATTTACTGTTCATTCACATCACCCTACATACCTCCATGTGGTCCAGCTGCCGCAGGCGGGCGGTCCTGGTCGTATTGAGCCGTGCTTTGGTCTCGTCCAGCTGAGATTTCAGCACCAGAGATTCATTATAGAGCACTGAGAACTGAGACTGCAGACAGCGATACTCAGCACTCTCTCTGGCCACCTCCTCAGCCCTGGACAACAACTCCACCTGACAGAGAGAGAGAACGATGCACATGCTGATAGTGAATCTTCGTTTTTTAAAGAAATCTCTTATGCTCAGCAAAACTGCATTTATTTGATCACAAACAGTGCTGGGTAGATTACTTACAAATTGTAGTTGGTTACTGATTAATTCAGGTAATAAAATCTGACTACTTTTTGATTACTTTTAGATTACCCAGACTGGGGTTCATGAGTTTAATAAAAAGCTATTAAATAATAAAAAAAAAAAAAAAAAATGTAAAATTAAAATAATTTAAAAATAAAAACAATCAAAACGAAACACTAATTTTTTTTTTTTTTTTTACACCTGCATGTCATATGACCATTAACTGACATCAGAGAACTTTATTTATTTTTTATTTATTACTATTATTATTATTATTATTGACTTAATTTATTTTTGACCCAACTTATTAACTTAAAATCTCAGGGGGCACTTCAAGTAAATACTTTGTATGTCAAAGAGGTTCAGCTGACAAAAAAATACGTATTTCGGTATTAAGCATTTAAACTTTTTCTTGACAGTTTTTTATTAATATTCTATTATTATTTTCCGTTCAGGGATAATGTGCAAGCTTTAGTAAATTCCACCATTACTAAAGGAGCGTTTTTCTCTGTTCCAGAGTATCTGTGTCTTCAAGTGATAAATGATAAGAAGCTTTCTTTCAAGGACAAGATATAAAAGTGTGGGGTTGTAATTTTCCGCTCCAAAGAGCTGAACAGTTGACTGCCTCTGAATGCCAGATTTAGTCAGGTTTTGCCTGAACAGGAGGTTTCACAACAAACACAAGATTAATCTAACAAGTAAATGGTGTATGTGGCCTCGAGGGCTTTACCTTCATGTTATTGTTCTCCTGGTAAACTGTCTGCAGGTCCTGCTGGAGTTTCTGGAGCTCACTGAGCCGATTCTCTGCCAGCTCCCTGTTCTCCTCCAACTCACTGTCCATCTCCTCGAACTAACGAGATGAAATAAAACGATTTAATGGATTCAACCTTTATTATGAAGACAGCATTCAGGAACCTTAACATAAACAACATTTATATAACATCATATTCTATAACAAAGTTTTTGCCAAAGACCTGCCGATGTCATCAATATATGGTTGAGCAAGTCAGCAAAAATTAAAGGTACACTACTGTTCAAAAGTTGTATTTTTTTTTTTTGAAAGTAAGGAATACTTTTAATTCAGCAAAGACATATTAAATTAAACTTAAAAAGTGACAGTAAAGACATTTAAAATGTTACTAAAAATATCTATTTTAAATAATTGCTTTTATTTTGAACTTCCTATTTATCAAAGAATCTTGAAAAAATCCAGTTTCCACAAAAATATTAAGCAGCACAGCACTGATAATAACAAATAATTGTTTCTTGAGCAGCAAATCAGCATATCAGAATGATTTCTGAAGGACCATGTGACACTGAAGACTGGAGTAATGGTGCTGAAAATTCAGCTTTGCATCACAGGAATAAATTATTAAAATATATTCAAATAGAAAAGTTATTTTAAATTGTAATAATATTTCACAATATTAGTTTTAATGTATTTGTGTTCAAATAAATGCAGCATTGGTGAGTATAAGAGACTTATTTCAAAAATGTTTAAAAAAATCTTACCAACCACAAACTTTTCAATGGTAGTGTAAACTTGCTAGACATTAAAAAAAAAACTGTATATATTATGCACCTGCTAGAGGACTAAACCAGCCCAATGCTCATTTGATGTATTCAACAGTGTGCAAATACCTGCTTACTTCATGTTTACAGTGAGATTCATTCATGCTAAATGCAAACATTGACACCAAATGTTCACAGGATATGACTAGTCATTTACCTTTCTTTTGTTGATTGTGATGGTTCCACATACACTGCTTGCTTCGCCACACACCTTATAACCTTTACTGTTCACCTGGTTATGACGGAAGAGCACAATATCAGGTCTGCCACATTGTAAAACAATAAAAATACTATATCTCGGGTTTACTATCACAAATGTCTGTCAGAGTGTACATAAAACAATGTTTGACATATCACAGTGTCTTTTTTTAAATCCACTTTTGCTATTAATAGTTATTAACAGTTATTAGCTATTAACAGTAACCCTTACAACATTACCACTAACGGACATATAATTGCTAACTGGTGAAAGGCTGTATTATATACAGCAGTAGCTTAAATTGAAGACTGAATAGTTCTTTGGCTATTTGTTAAAGTTCATTTTGGCCCAGGTGATGTCAGTAGAAAAGGAAACCCCTTTTTAAACTTTTATTTCTTTAGAATAACATGCGATAATCAATCATGCTCAAAAAGACCAAGAACGTGTGTGAAATGAAAGTAGCAACAGATCTTTTTTTCTGTATTGTGACGTACATCCGGGTGTAATGGATAATCGAAAAATATATAATTGTAGTCTGGGACTTGGTTCTATGCATTGATTGTTGATTGGGTGGAGACAGATCTGAATGTCAGCTTGAAGCTGATTATAAGAAAGGGCGTGGCTTAAGCAAATTAAATGATTGGAGAAGTTCTGCATACATCACCAGATAGAAATCTGATGTTTCACCTAAAGACAGAGATATGACATTTTAATAAAAAATTACGAGGTCAATACCTCTATAGAGGTCTCTATAAAGGCCGATCAGAAGAGCCAATCAGATGACGCAAAACTCGCGAGACAATTTTTCTATGCGCAGCTAAAATTTCTTCACTACATTAATCACATCTGAAAAGGACAATAAATTTGCAATGTTATTGTGGAGAGCATAGACACTGCAACAACAGCAAGAAACTAGGGCTGTGATATTTTAGTGCAATTCTTATCTTTACAGCGGTAGTTCGATTTGGCAAGCCGTTTTAAACTTCAGAATCTCCAAATGAACTATGTTTTGGCCTGATTTTACTTGAAAGATATTGGGGCCATAAGATGGCAAATAGTGACCATTTTGATTTCATGTTGAGTAGCAAAAACCACTTACCCTTTCCAGCACCTCTGCGAGGTGTGCATTGAGACGATTCTCCCTCCGTCTAATTTTCTCCATGTCCCACTGCAGCTCCTCAATAAGTCCCTGCAGCTCACTGATCCTGTTATCAGCACGATTAGCCGCACGGCCCAAAGAACGAGACTAAACATACATACATTGTGAGCAATATGGCAAGGTTAACAGATAAACGTGTCAACAAATCAGCCACCAACCTCACTGGTCATGTGACTATGCTTCTGCTGGAGGCTGTTGGTCAGTTGGCGGAGACGTTCATTTTCATTGGTCAGAAGGGTGTTGAGCCGGACAGCGGCGTCCCAGAGACTGCCATCTGAAGAAAGTCACATGAATACGCACATTAAATACTAAATGAACAGACAGCAGATATAAACATCATTAGTTAATTTGATGGGTTGATCAACAAGAGATGTTGAGCTGCTTAGAGTTGGTCTCACCTGTTCCAGACTCCACATCCTTCTTTAGCTGATCAACCGTGTTCTTCAGGTTCTCATAGATTTCTACCACACGACTGGCCTGTTTGCAGCTGGACTCCACTCGCTCCTGCAGCTCTGCATCTATCTCCTCACTGCTGCTGCTGGCCAGCGTGGCCAGAAAAGAGCTCGCTGCCTCCCCCTGTTGACCTGTATTACAAGAGAAACATATTTCCATCAGGGTTAGAGGCAATACTAGACCCTTAGAAAAGACAGATCTGGCCTTCAAAGAACCAGGCTGTCTTTTTTAAAGAACTGTAATATAAATAATTAATTGCAATATTAAATTCAAACACCATGATACTCTAAGTAGCTGTTATAATGCAAATATCACCTTTAAAGTTACCATGAAATTCTTGTTTTTATGGAATATTGAAGTATTTATTATAAATGATTTATCTGTACACATTTTTTTTTTTTTAATTCAAGTGTCCTCGTAATCTTTAATCCAAATAAGTTCTCCCTCTTGCAGCAACATCTCTTCTCTGATGACGTGTTTACTGGCGAGAGGGTGGGACAACCTGTCACTCACATGAGATCCACCAATAGCAAACCACAACCATCCAATCAATTCCCCATGGACAAAATAAAGTCCTACATTTGTTCTTTTTCCAGAAGCTGTTTCACTTGTATATATGTCACAATAGGGAAGAAAAGACTTTCATAACTGACATGTTTATCTGTTGTAGCTTATACATGTTGTGTGCATGAATTAGACAATGACACTGTCACAACATGCCATTGGAGAAGTGCTACATTTCAGTGCATCAATACATAGAAGCACTTTACAAATACGTTTGTCAAAATAGTAAAAAGCATCTGACAGATCTACAACAGTTTTTTTGTACCTCTGTCTTTTGCTCGCTCCTGGTTTGAGTCTCCATCTGGTTCTGGTGTTCCAGGTTTTAAGCTCCGCCCTTCAGGCGGTTGGCTTTCCACGGGCTCACTCCCTGATTGGTCATAGCGATGCACAATTAATCGCACATTTTCATCAAACTGGAAGAGGAGGGTGGAACAAAAATCGAAATTAAAAATGTTAGCGTTTGAGAGAAATATAATTTCAATTTATGTATACTCTAAATACAACTAAAAAATGTTTTACCTGGTTCCAGTATCTGTTTAGAATCAACAAACTTGCATCATCTGTCGCCTGACGAGTCTCCAACCTCTCAACTCTCTCCCTCAGTTCATCCTCAATCACCTACATCAACACAACGGGAAGAGTCCATGTTTGCATGTATACATGTGTCTGTATCAGTGTTTCCTGCACCACTTTTCAGTAGGAAATAGAATGTATTGGAATGACAGAATACTTAAAAAATAATCCGTTCAAAAGTTTGGATTCAAAACATTTTAACTTTTTTTTTTTTTACATTTTTGAAAGAAGTGTCTCATGCTCACCAAGGCCACATTTATTTGATCAAAAATACAGTAAAAACAGTATTATTGTGAAATATTATTTCAATTTAAGAACCATTTTCTATTTGAATATATTTTAAAATGTAATTTATTCCTGTGATGCAAAGCTGAATTTTCAGCATCATTACTGCAGTCTGCATGATCCTTCAGAAATCAAATCTAAAATGCTGATTTGCTGTTCAGGAAACATTTCTTATTATTATTATTATCAATGTTGAAAACAGTTGTGCTACTTAATATTTTTGTGAAAACCGTGATACTTTTTTATGATTCTTATGAATTAATGATTAATATTGTTCAAAAGAGCAGCATTTATTTGAAAAAAACAAAACTTTGTAACATTATATAAATATCTTTACACACACACACACATATATATACATTATATATACATATATATATATATATATATATATACACATACACACACACACACACATATATATATATACACACACACACACACACATTATATATATATATATATATATATGTGTGTGTGTGTGTGTGTGTATAATATTTTTTTTTTCTTTACCAGGCTCCTATGTTTAGGTTCAGTAATTTCACTTTAATGGCAATGAAAAGGTTGTTAGTCAGTTATTGAAATGCCTTATTTTTCAAAAATGTCACTTTAGTCAATTCATTGGTATTTTTTTTTAACAAATTTGACTGTCTTTTGTGTCCATGTGTGCTTTTTTCGCAAAAACCTCTGAATCCAACTCTTTGGACAACAAGACATAGTAAAACGTCCGTTTCTGTCAGTTTTACAGGAGCACAAGGAACACTGTTGTGTTTACTTGCTAGTCGCGAAATCCTGACATTCCCACTGTAACGATGGACAAAACATGATAAAAACTTGCAGCTGAGCAATTGAAAGTCAGTTCATATGCATCTTGAAATCATATGATTCGATTCGCATCTTCCGATTGCTTCTTCTGTGGACTTACTGTGGAAGTAGCGTTTAGTGGTTTCTGACAACAAACCGGTATTTCTGAATGGCCTGACGCTGGAATTTAGCGGATTTGAAGCGAACGTATTTGATGAATGTATACTATGTGCAGAGAGCATTCACTATCATCATCTCATTTTTGAAGAACTATATATATATATATAGGTCTGTATCTACCTGTCTTTGGTCTAGTGCCTCTCCCAACTTCCTGTTTTTGATCTGCAGAGCTTTGATATCTTGTTCTTCCTGCAAGAATGAAAAACAGTGTCAGTGAGAACCAATTGACAAGGGACCAGAATCCATAGTCAGAATAAACCGATTCAGAATTCATTTTCCGATAACACTGTCACACATTCAAACAGGTTCAAGACAAACTATAACATCAGGAGTGCAACCAACATATCTAAATATTAAATATAAGACAATTATATAAAAAAAACATAGAAAAAGGCAATATAACCAACAGAATGCTCAAATCACACAAAAGAGCATCTCACCAGGTTGGCTCCTCCTCCCAGCTTGATGACGGTTTCTACAGCAGTGCTTCCTCCAGATCCAGTGCTCATACCCTCTCCATCCTCACCTCCCTTCTTCTTCTCTGGAGGAGCGCCGAGGGTGGCAGAGCTACTGGGATCACTGGGGCGCTTCTGACCTGACATCACGTACCTCACTGTGGAAAAGGGTGAGAGACACAGACACATTCAGAGTCAATACACAGTCATAAATCACAAAAGTACTTATGGATTAAATTAATAACACAACTGTTATACAATCTATGAAGAGAATCAGGAAAACTTCCTAGAAGAAATATTCAAATACTTAAGTTATGCTTCAAAACAACAGGCTAATAAAATAACAATAATAATAATTTATATTATTATTATTATTATTGTTGTTGTTTATATCATTATTGTTAAACAACACGTTATATAACAATTGTAATAGTTTTGTTTATTATTGTCATCACATATTATTAGTAATATTTTAAACCCTTTAGTTATGTTTATATTTAAATTGAAATATGCCTGGCATAGAGGTATCTGCACATTTAAGATTTTCGTTGGAGTTTTTTTTAAACAGTATGTAATAATAATAATAATAATAATAACGTTAATTATTCTTAGCAATAGCAATATTAAACTAGCACTGAACATTACACCAAACCGTACAAATCTTAACATAACTGACTCGTGCAAAAAAGTATTAGTAGCATGGTACACTGCTACTAATGGTATCATAGGATACCATCATGGTATCTTAAAAAATACCATGGTACTCAATGATGTACTATGTATGTTGACATGGTACTCCAAGGTATTTCAGAAGATACAATGGTACTTTATTGTTAGTGGACACATTAACACACAGTCGTCGCCATCATTAATAAATTATACAGTTACACATATGTAAAACATATATATATCATTGTTAATATATATATATATCATTGTTAAACTGCGGCGAGCCAATGTATTCCCGAGCACTACACTGATCTATGAAAGCACTGTGGGAGCAGAGGCCTCTCGCGCTGAAAACGCACTGAGCAAATATTTAATAACGCTCTAACTAGGTAGGTTTTTGTTAATTTCTTACCTATTTTTGATTTCTATTAATTGTGAAATGGTTTTATGGATGTAGCTGTTGCGCTTCATCCAGCGGCCGAACCACCTCCCGGAAACAGAGCGCAGCTTCTCTTCTACTGCGGACTGAGCTGTTGGTGTCTTCAGAACTGCAGCGCCACCTCATGGTGGTAGGACCGATTACAGGCCTATCTCTTGTAAAAAAAATAAAAAAAAATCACTAAGAAGCCTACAACACAACCGTACTATGGTCTTTATTTGTTCGATGCATTAATTTGGGGCACACAAAATGAATAAGATGAAAGCATGTTTAGCATAAATATTATAAGATATTCAAGCAAAGTAAATATTTTTGTGAATTCCACAAGCATTATGCAGCAAAACATGTTCAACATTGATAATAATAGGGTTTTGTTTAGACACATTTTATTGAAAATAAATGACTGGGGGATAGAATAATTCCTTGTAATTCCATTATTTGTGTCACTGCACGCTCTGTCCACGAACTATGACTGTTTGGACTCTGTCCCTGAATGTGCATTTCAGACTCTTGCCTTTGAATACAGAGATCATGTTGTGAAATCCCTTGGTTTGTTCTCTTGGTTTAACGTTTCTGTGCTTCAGCGCACGTCTTCATCGTGCCGCAAATTGATCACGGGCCTCCTCAAAACCCTTTCATCGGATCACGTCTTGTCTGTCTGCCAAAATGATTTCATCTACTGCTGTTGATGTAATTCTCCCCCCACCAGCACAGTTTCTGTTTGCGACTGACGTCTTAACAGCAATCAGACAAGTTTGTTAACCACACTCATCCAACACACACACACACAAGGGTAGAGAGAGAGTTAAGTAAGGCATTTGGAGTATTTTATTTTTAGTGTGTCTATAATTTACATAAAGTGCCAGCTGAGGCACTTTACAAGAAATGTTTGTGAAGGCATGTGAAGTATGCTTTATAAACACAGCATGCTTTATAGTTTAAAAGCATCAAAATGAATAATGCTCTATTTCACCTAGTGTTCCCACTGCAGGCTCCTTTGCACATATTTACTAAATTATTGCCAACGTGTTTTCTTTCATATGCACTATTTTATGTAATAGCACACAGCAGTAGGCCATAACCAGACATTTTGTGTTGACAAGAGTGTGTTGCAAAGTGAACATGCTTGAGAAGGACCATGCTGAAGCTGAAGAACCTGAAAATCAACTTTATGTGAGATTTCACGTTTCCCGACCCTGTGCTTTACAGTTTCTTCATTGTTTTCCAAAGATTTTGCGAAACAATTTTAAATATGTGTTACACTAAGTTTAAGGATGGCTGTATTGTGGAAATTTTGGAGTTAAAAACCTTCTTCCAAAGTCCACATAGGCAGATATTTTCACACATCCGTCCAATATCCCAGCCAATGGCGTAACCGGAGTCAGAGCACGCCCGTTCGCATCACTTTTGTCCAGCCTCTGCGCTCGGCTCAAATAAATACCGACTTGTTCAAATCGCTCGGTCCCGATTCATTAAAATCCATCTTCGTCAGTGAAGAGAGGCCACTTCATCTATTCTTCATACATAGTGCTACCAACCTGCAGACCAATCAAGTAAGAATGACAGTTCAACTTTTAAACTCTTTTAGTTGTATTGTCATCGCATCTTGCGAAATTAGTATTTATATTAATTTCATTTTGTGAAAGGCAATCTAGTAGTTTGGAAGGGTATAGCTACTAATGCATAAACTTATCTGTTTTGAAACGTTAACATGCAGTTGTTCACAAACTGTGCAGATGTGTTATGCAATATTATCGCTAAAGGTTCTGCTCTTTAATTCATGTCATGAATCACATGAACAAAATCCCAGGTTTCTTTGATTCCAGGACTATTTTGGTCTAACCGTGCAAAATTATCTACGGAATGTAAGCAATGCATTCAGCAATTTATCTTCGCATGACATTTTCGTGTACTTAGAAAAGGGAGGCAATTCATAAATTTCATAAATACACAGTGTATTAAAGACGCTGTTGTACAGTTCTCAACGACATTGCTCGAATGTGTGAAGCTTTTTGCACATAATCGCAAAGAAAACTGCTAAATCTTCAGGTCTACCAGATGAGCGAACCCTGGACTTGTTTGTTCAGTGGGAGGAGCCAGTGTGTTTCTCTGGTCTGAAGTTCAACAGTCTTGGCCAAATATTTACTGACAGGAGTGAAAAACCCAGTGAGCCAAGTGACAGAATTTCTGTAAATTACAGTATTTTAGCTAATAATTTTACATCTGCTCCTCTTTTTACCAGCATGACACACCAGTTTCCAGCTCTCTCTACAGAGCAGAAGAAGGAGCTTTCCACAATTGCCCAGCGTATTGTGGCAACTGGAAAAGGCATCTTGGCTGCAGATGAGTCCACAGGTAGGAATGGGATAAAGTACCAGCTTTATTCAAAATGTCTTAATTGATCAATAACAACTTATGAATTTTCTTCAAGTGTCACTATAAATGGTTTACAGTGTTGCATTTCCTCTATCAGCTTGAAGATACAGTGATAATGAAATGTATTTTTGAATATGTCATGGTAAGTTTGCTTTCCGGATGTTCTTATATATTTGTTTCATATTCTAGGCACTATGGGAAATCGTTTTCAGAAGATAAATGTGGAGAACACCGAAGAGAACCGTCGTAGCTTTCGTGACCTCCTCTTCTCTGTAGACAATTCTATCTCTGAAAGTATTGGTGGTGTCATCTTTTTCCATGAAACACTGTACCAGAAATCAGACAAAGGAGTTCTGTTTCCAAAAGTCATCAAGGACAAGGGCATCGTAGTTGGTATCAAGGTGAGGTTTCGGTGCATTTTTGAAAATATTTTCAAAAACATAGTTTGAAGATGTTTTTATGCATTTATATGCTTTCCGTAGCCCTATCCACCTTATTCCTGATGAGCCTACTGCATTTTGAATTATGGGTGGCACTTCTGGTTTGGGGAACCTGAAACAAATCATTTCAAATCATAAGGTTGCCCTACAAATAAAGCTTATCTGTCAGTTTGACTGAATGAACTTAATTTTCCTTCATGTTTTATTTTTTAGACATCATGAGAATATTGTAATGCTTGGTATTTTAATGTGACTTGTTATAACAAGAATTTTTCTCTTCAAATCCTCACGCCTCTTTCCAGGTTTGTTTTCACAGGTAAATAAAATGTATCATCTGTCAAAATGACTGAAATCACGCAATTCTGAAGTTAATGAACATTTTTGATTAAGGCAACGTATGTTACATAATACAGATATATATTACTACAGTGATATTTAACCCGTCCGTTATTGCTGTGGAAAGAATCACACTTTTGGGGTTATTCATGGTCTGTTGAAAGTACACTTTACACTTTTAAATGTCCTTTTAATGTTCGATGGTTGAAGGGTGAGTTTAATAATGTCATCTTATTGTGCCCAGTTTAAAAAAACATTTTGCGTTCACGCAAAATTCATGCAAAGCGTCATGTGGCATAGGAATAAGGTGGATACATGATGTAGTAACCGAAAGATGCAAACACAAGGTCCTCTCACTAATTTTGGCAGTAATGTTATAAATGAAAGTATTGTGTTTTTGTGCATAAAGGTGGACAAAGGCACAGCAGGCCTGGGCGGTACAAATGGAGAGACAACCACACAAGGTTACTTTCTTACTCAAATACTTCGTAACATGACAGTAATCTATCTGACTTGTCTCCATTTTAAAAGGAAGCTATTTTTGCCTGATCTGTTTCACTCAGGATTGGATGGTCTTTCTGAACGCTGTGCCCAGTACAAGAAGGATGGTTGTGACTTTGCCAAGTGGCGTTGTGTACTTAAGATCTCTGACAGCTGCCCCTCTGCTCTTGCAATTGCTGAAAACGCTAACGTTCTTGCCAGATATGCCAGCATTTGCCAACAGGTATGTTTAACAGAATGTGGCTGGCTTATGGGATCCTATTTATTGTCCATAAACAGCCTTTACATGACTCTGAACAGTTGATAATGTGCCAGTTATTTGTTTATTTTGCTTTACAAACTGTCTAGAAGATCTTTTCTTCTGACTATTTCTTCCTCAATTCCTTTAGAATGGCTTGGTTCCCATTGTAGAGCCTGAGATCCTCCCAGACGGCGATCATGATCTGCAACGATGCCAGTACGCCACTGAGAAGGTAAGCTTCCTCCAAGAATAAACAGTTAAAGCAGTTAAAGCAAAGCCAAATTATCCATAAAAAATAACTCCCAAAATTTCCAACCAAGGTCCTGGCGGCTGTGTACAAAGCTCTCTCTGACCACCATGTGTATCTGGAGGGAACTCTGCTCAAACCAAACATGGTCACTGCTGGACACTCCTGCACCAAGAAGTACACCCCTCAGGAGGTCGCCATGGCAACAGTTACTGCTCTCAGACGCACTGTGCCAGCTGCTGTACCAGGTACGTCATTAGAGGATGGCCTCCATTTAAGCGCTTTTCAAATGTTCAACTTCTCTCTTCTGGTTCTCAGGCATCTGCTTCCTCTCTGGTGGTCAAAGTGAAGAGGAGGCCTCTCTGAATCTGAATGCCATGAACCAGCTTCCCCTGCACAGACCCTGGAAGCTGAGCTTCTCTTATGGCCGTGCTCTCCAGGCCTCGGCTCTTGCTGCATGGAAGGGACAAGCAGCGAACAAGAAGGCTGCACAGGATGCCTTTGTCACACGTGCCAAGGTAACCAATGCCACCAATGTCAAACTTAAAATACTGCATGTGGGCAATATTGCACTTCATTGTGTTGTCAGTTTATAAGCCTACCATATTAAATGCAGAACCATATGTTGATGATTTTTTTTGTTTCCTTTTCAGATCAATAGTCTTGCATCAAAAGGCGAATACAAACCCTCAGGCCAGGCTGACCAAGCATCTAAACAGTCCCTCTTTACCGCCAGCTATGTCTACTAAATTCAACAACAAACAACAGCAACTTGTTCTGGACAATACAAAATTTACATGCAAACATACCAAAAGATATTGAAGATGATCTGACAACTAGGGGTTGCACAGACTAGTCGACTTTAATGCTCTCCCATGGCGCTTTAAGCTTGACGTTGACTTGTCACAGATCATGGGGTGCAACAGGAAAAGGATCTTTGAAGACCACTTTTACGCTCTGTTTCAAACAGTTAAAATGATGAATAAATGCACACAACATGTTTGATTATACCATCTGGAGCTTACTGTACATGTAAGTTAATTGCTGTTCTAAATGCGCTGCTGCATTGTAAAGCACACAGACAGACAGCTCGCACATCACGTGCAGATCATACACAGAAAGTAGCGCAGAAATGTATTGTCAGCACTGTTCTGTGATTTAGCAATAAAATAGCTTAGAAACTGAAATGTTCTGGCATATATTAGTAACTAAAACATACATTCATATAAATGTAATTTTTAATGTGCTACTTTATCTGTATCTGATTTAGAACGAGCAGAAATCTGTGAGAAATATAACAACCCAAAGACAAAAGAACGGATAAAAATAATTATGTAGGAGCAATAGCCTTGTGGGCAGCGCTGTGTCATATGCCATAACTGTACACAAGGCAACCCGCATTCGAGTCAGACCCATCCATCTACTCAAGGTTCAGGCTTATTTGTTCATTAATGACATCATCAGCGACTAGTTGACGTCAACTTAAAAACATCTTAAGTTGTTTAACCCCTACTGACAACACATTAATGTGTACACTTGTTAATTGTACTAAAAAGAATGTTCTACCAAAAATAACTCAAACAGACCCTGGATTAGTTTCATTTTTAATTCATGGGACTAACTAATGCTTTTCATTTTGAATAAATGATACATTTTATTTGAGTTGATATCTTCTGTAAACAAGGGGGGAGTTGAGTTTAGTCAACCATTTTGTAGTGCTCTACTTTACTAAGAACCGACATGTAAGAATTGATGTTTAAATGTTTAAAACCTTAAAAGTAATGTGCCTTTGCATCTGATGTCAACTGGTCTCTCTGACTTCCACAGCAGACTGAAAAGAGGTGCTAAAGGGTGAGTTTCCAAAAAGGTTGAAGAGCTCCAAAATGTCATGAAGGTTTTTCTCTCTTGCTTCATCTGCTGCTGTCCTTTCCCAAACATCAGCAATCTGATAGGGAAGAGACAAATTATACATGTTACAGGTTGACAGTTATGGCTTATGCTCTCTTAGGTTCAATTTGACCCGAAATTCATTTTCATTTTTTAAACAATTGATTTTTCATCAGGGTGGTCCAAGACCTTAAGACTATTGTCGCACCTGAACTTGGAATACACAAAAAAAAATTTGACTGGATTTGAGGATTTTATGTGGTTGTAATAAAAATAGTAGAACTCTCTACCCTCCCGGGTCAATTTGACCCGCATAGTAATTAATGGAAAATGGGGATTTTTTTGTTTTAATTTGTCAAAAAAATATAAAAAAAATCTGGCACAATCAGAACAAACACACCCACAAATGAGGGCATGAGACTATAGAACATCCCCAATGCAGAACACACTCACATGTATACACACACCTAGAAATTAAATACATATAATTAGAGTGCTGTCCAAGGGGAGGGGCTCCGATCTCGGAATCTAGCCTGAACCCAGAGAACATAATTAGGGCTGGGTGGTATATCGAGTTGGTGCGATATATTGATATATTTTTTATAAACAATATGGAATGAGGCAATACCATTTATATCGATATACAGTGGTTTGCGTGCGCATCTGAAAAATAGCAAAGGATGCAGGGTGAGAAGTAAAAATTATTGTCTTGTTTTCAGAAAAAATAAATCAAAATTAAGTGAGTTTTTCCTTAAAACAAGCAAAATAATCTACCAACGGGGTAAGCAAAATAATCATGTTTTCGGTTTGAAATAAGATTTTGCTTACCCCATTGGCAGATTTTAAGGAAACTCACATAATTTTGATTTATTTTTTTCTGAAAACAAGACAATAATTTTTTACTTGTCTAGAAAATGCTTCTTGATTTAAGAATTTTGTGATATTTAGACTAGAAACAAGACAAAAACCAAGAAGTAAAGTAAGAAAAGCATTTTTTGAAACAAGACAAAAACTAAGAAGTAAGAAGTAAAGTAAGAAAAGCATTTTTTTGCAGTGTGTATTTTTTATGATAGCAGTAATTCTTAAGCAACTATTGTAATGTGGTAAGCAAATATAGTCTGTGCTTTTGGTTTTATTTTCATTTTTAGTTTAGTGAATTTAAAAATAAAATCATTACTTTTTTTTTTAGATTGTAATGTTACCAATGTTAGAATAAATGTTAGAATGTAATAAGATTTTAACCCCTTTTTTGCACATAATATATAGAATTGCCTGCATTACATTCACTATTTGTTTTCATAGCCTTTAATATGAACATTGTTTGTAGGACATCATTGGGCATGATGTGAAATAACAATTTTTTTTATCCAAATAGAAAAACATAGAAAATATGGAGATATATACCGAATATCGCCATTCAACTAAAAAATATATGAGATATGATTTTTTTTTTTTTTTTTGGGCCATTTCGCCCAGCCCTACCCAAAAAACCAAAAATCCTGAAATTTTTACCAAAAAATGATTTTAAAAAAGCTATAAGGCCATCTAGTGGCAAGAGTCATGAAATAAAATAATATAATATAGTCATGAAAACAATAATATAAAATATCATGTTATATTATTTCTTCTTTTTTTTTTCCACAGGATGTTGGCAGAGACACTTAATGTGAGACTTTTTAGCTGTTTTAACTAGTTTTTGCATGCAAAAGTTATTTTGTATTTAAGTTGAAAGAATGTGCTTAAATTGTATTAAATTATATCATTGATAAAATCTAATAATTTAGAGGTAAATAATAATAACAAATACAAAATTTCCAAAAAAAAAAAAAAATTGCATTAAAAAACAGAAAAAATATCAAAATCAAATGACAAGCTTTCTGGACAAAAGAAATTATAATAATAAATATAAATTTGGGGGGAAGGGAGTGCTACAGCTACACGAGGAGAGCATCAGGGGTTAAATATTTGACTTATTAGTGCAACCAATCAGAATAGTAAAAAAACAGAATACGTGTACATTATATGTTAACAAAAATCTACTTTTATTATACCTCTGGGGTAGCGCCATATTGAAGAAGTTTGGACACCATGAGCTTGTCCCTCTTCTCCACTGCTGCATGTAAAGCAGTCTGTCCGTTGTAATCACGCTGGTTCATGTCTGTACCAGCTAAGTACCATGCATGCACCAGCCTATAGTCCATGGCCCGAACTGCCCTAAATTAGAGAGGATAGTTGAATGCAAATGTCCACAACAGACTGACAAGTTAATTTGTTTTTTTTAAAGACTTACTTGATAAGTTCCATGCCGATTCGCACAGGGTGTAGAGTTACTGTGGCTCCTTGCAGCATCAAAATCTTGATCACATCATCGTGCCTGGCATATGCAAGTCAATGGTGTAATAAAATGAAATACATAAATTAAATAATTAAAACTGCTGACAACCACTTACTTGTTTTTTATGGCAAGATGCAAAGGTGTGGAACCAAAGCGGTTTGTCATTTGGCATGAGGCTCCAAGAGCCAGTAACTGCAATACCATGTCATTGTTGCCTTTTTCACAAGCTCTGTGCAAGACGGTGTTGCCATCATAATCTGCCGCATCTATATCCATCTAAAAAAAGCATGAGATAAATGGATTAAGAATTATACAGTATAACCGGTCATATGAAAGATAAGCAAAATAATTCAATGCATTCTACAGCTTACATAACTGAGAATCTCCTGTAAAGACAGGAAGTCGTTGTTATCTATGCATCTCCTGGCAAAAGAGGGCATCAGACGTTGGATAGTCGATTTACGTTCCTAAGTAAAAACATGTAATCGGATTTTACGTCACTTCATTCATCCAAGGGACTTTGATTCATCGCAATAAAAGAACAGAAAACAGAGGATGGCAAAAGTGTAAGCTCACTTCAAGCGTCTTGTGTTTAAGCCAGTCGAGTCTTAACACCTTGCCCACGATGCAGAGGAACTGCCGGTCTCGCCGTTTAGATCCCAATTCCGATAACGGAAGAAACAACGGATCATAAGGTTCCACTTCTGGTTCCTCAACTAGTATAGTTATACGTCAAATCAAGTTTTAGATAAAATAAAAAAGATTTTAATAGATAACAACATGACTTTTAAATGGTTTCTATTTTTTAGATTCAAAATTGTGATAAATATATATATAAATCTTTACTTACAGTACATGTTTTGAAGAATTACTTATCTTGTTTAGCAGTGTTGAAGTTTAAATGACCGTTTAAATTCGAATCACGCTCTTGCCGCGCGCGGGTTTTCTTTTGCATATGTCAGTGTCCTGAGACACGCGCTTAGGATTGCACATGCGCATTTGCCTGACCAACCTAAGTTTTTAACCCTATTTGAGTTTAGCAATCAACATATATGGACGTACAGTTCATGTCATTTTTTATTCCTGGTTTGAAAAAATGGTCTGGAGACTGCAGCATCGGAAATGCCACCAAAATTAAATAAATAAATAAATAATAAAAATCCTCAAAATTCAAGATATGACCTGCCCCATAAGGGTTTTTTTATGTTTTTTTTTTTTTTTTTTGTATTTATAACATAATAGTAAAAAGTTATATAACCAGGAAAAAAAGTTTTGTGAATTTAGTTTTTTATAAATTCACAAATTTATAAAAAAAACTAAATTTTTTATAAATTTATAATTTATAAAAAATTATAATTATCCACTTTTTCATGACAAATGCTGTCCAAATGTCCTGTTTGTCATGATGACGTCTAAAGTCCCCGCCAAAGGAAGTAGTCCCTTTTAGCAACCGCCGTTTTTAAGACACAATAAAGGTTTAAAAAATCACAAGCGGGTTATAACCAGTGTGTTTTATGTCATAGATCAAAACGTGAAAATATTTAGAGGCTTTGTTAACCACAGACCATATTTCAGGCGATTTAGAAAAACCCATTCAAAAAACCCATAGACTTTAGGGCAATGGAACCGGAAGTCCTAAAATGCTAACTCGCTTCCGGGTTTTGCATACAAAAACACGTCATCTCTGAGGTACTCTATTATTATACACTTTACCAAACCCACGCTACAAAAGAACCAAAGAATCGTGTAAAATCCAGTAAACCTTGAGGTTATTACTTGTGACATTAGAACAAAATATATTAATATAAGAACATATTTATAAAACTAAATTAAACAACTTCATAAATATTTTCAAATTTCATTAAACATTTTTATTAAACATGGACATTTATTTGAATTAAAAAGCTTAATTTTGCTATCGTAGATTCATATTGTAAATGTATGCAATTAAACTTGGACAAGTGCAAACTGGGTGCTGGTAAGATGACGGTACAGATGTACCTGCTCGGCCAGAATCGGCTCGAAGTCGTGCATCTTCGGATGCGGAGCCGCGCGCAGTTAAAAAAAAAAAAAGCCGTGCACACACAGTCACGCGGAATGGGGTCTGGCGCATTCAACGCGCACGACCGCCCACACCGCGATGACGTCGGTGTAAACCAAGCTTTATTCTTCCCCCCATTTTGTTTTGCGAAGAGTCTTATCTCATTCTTTCAGAAGAAATCACAGCAGAGAAACTCACCACAGAGGCTTTATATATCCCGCGGCCAGCGCTGACGCGGTGACGTCAGGCGGACTGTGACGTCACACTCACTCACGCGCAGAAGGAACCTAGGCGCTTTTCTGAAGACCCATTCAGTCAAGTTGAGCTGCATGCATTATCAAACCAAGACAATAATAAGAAACATAAGTAAAACAACAACAGTGTGCAATATTACATATTAGTTAACATATCTGTATATGATGTGAAATGTGAAGTGACTTTATCATTGATTTGATCATGATAAACAACGTTGTAAAAACCTGATCTGCATGTTAGAAATGAACTGCTGTCATGGAATGAACTTATTAACATTATATCAAAGAAGCTTTTACATGGAAATTAAAAATACTATGTAGTTTAAAGTGTATCTGTGTCATAGTGCTGATTTATTTAAAAAGGGCTTGATACTGATAAAGGAAAGTTAAATGGTCCCCTGATGAATAAACAGTCTTTCCAGATGGTATCCATTACAGTTTGATTTAAATTTTAAAGTAAGATTTTGAATAGTTTAAAGTGGTTTTCAGGCAAAATGGCCACTTCAGTAGGTCTATGTCATGAGTTTGACTACAGGGATTTTGGGAACATTAGAACTGGGAAAAATACAAACAGACATGTAATGTCTATTTGGTCAAACTCCTGGTTTGTAAAAATATTATTTCCAGTCTTATAACGTTTTCCTATAAACAAACAAATTCTCTCTCTTTTTTTTTTTTTTTTTTTTTATATTAGCCAATGTTGTTTTAAAGAGGTTTCAGTTATATTTAGTTACATATTACTTTATCAATCAGTCATTTTTTTTAAGTTGTTATATTGATTACCTCTATGCAGATACATTTTTTATATATAATCAACTGCTTTTTTTGTTTTCTTCATAGTGGCACAAACTGGAGAAGTGACAGAGGTTGCTGTTCTGGGCCTTTAAAAACGTTTAATGTTGCAAATTTGCTTTATCACAGACTGAAAACATTCACCTGAAAAGAGAGTGTGAAGGCCCTCATCTTTATCCTGGGAGAAAATCCTCATATCCGCATAATCTATTTTTATTTATTTTTCAAAAAAAAATAAATTTGTGTTTTGGAGTTATGATACCAAAAGGCAATGGGATTTTTTTATTTTTTTTTTTTTTTATGTACACTACTTTAGGATAACTAGAGATGATTGTGAGGGTGACCTTGAGCACTGAGCAGCTCACCTTGGCGGTGTTCATTATTGGGAATGAGGGCGGAGGACATCACAAACCACCTGCTGACATCATTGATCGAGGAAGTTAAAGTTTTGAATCAACCGCCTTCAGTCACATCAGCTTGTGCCCTTCTTCTTGGTATGTTATACATCATCAACCTGGCTTATTATTCAGAAACCCCTTCGATTTTGATGTATTCCAGAAAGTATTCTTGCAGCTTGATTGGCACAAGATGTCACCAAAAGTGCCAATTTTTTTCACTACACTGAACTTGCAGTAATGTTTGAATATGCATATATCTAGTCTGTTTGAAATAATGTCTCAGGTTTAGTTGATGGATATTTCAGTTGGTTTTGTATGTTTGTAAGAATGTCCAGTTGTTGGTTTGTATGTCTAGTACAAATGTGTAGTTGTATGTATAAATGTCCAGTTATGTTGTTTGAGAATTGCTTGGTTCACTTTGATTTGTGAAAGGGTAATCACCTTTAAAGCTGTTGTAAACACTTTCCATGATCTGTTTGATGTTATTCTGTTTTAAGAATATATAAATGAGTACACCCCCTTTGAAAAGTAACATTTTAAACAATATCTCAATGAACACAAAAACAATTTCCAAAATGTTGATAAGACTAAGTTTAATATAACATATGTTTAACTTATAACATGAAAGTAAGGTTAATAATATAACTTAGAGAACAAAATTTTCAGTTTACTCAAATTAGGGTGATGTAAAAATGTGTACACCCCACTGAAAGTCTCTGGTGCAAAGCTAAATTTTAGACTACAAATGTCTAATTTAACAAGAATTCAACCACAGGTGAGTCTAATTATTCATACACAGGTGTCAAGCAGACAGTTGACTATAAAAGGGTGATAAAACCCCTTCCCATTTCATAATGTCAGCAATGGCACCACATGGAAGAGAAAGGTGAAGGCTACAAGAAGATCAGCAAAGCTTTACTTATCTGTCAGAATACTGTAGCAAAAGTGGTACAAAATTTTTAAAAAGATGGAACTGCAACCATCTCACAGAGATGTCCAGTTCGTCCACGGAAGTCAACACCACGACAGGAGCATCTTCTGACGAGAAGGGTTGAAGAAAATCGGCATGCAAGTTCACTGCAGTTATCTAAAGAAGTAGAAAGCCAAACTGGGGTGACTATTTCCCGTGACACAATACGGCATACACTGCAGAGGAATGGCATGCATGGGTGCCATCCACGAAAGAAGCCTCTCCTAAAACCCAGGCACAAAAAAGCCTGCTTAGAGTTTGCCAGGGCCCATACTGACAAAGATGAAGACTACTGGGACTCTAGAGTGATGAGACCAAGAGAACTGTTTTTGGAACTAATGGCTTCAAAAATGTATGGCGTTGCAAAGGTGAGGAATACAAAGAAAAATGCATGGTGCCTACAGTGAAACATGGTGGTGGCAGTGTCCTTATGTGGGGCTGCATGAGTGCTGCTGGTGTCGGGGAGCTGCACTTACTGTTGTCAGGTTAAATCCAGCCTCAATGTATATAAACTCATGCGGGACTTCCTCCACATCCATTTGCAAAACTCTCTGAAATACAGCAAAATATCACATTGTGTAGATCAATATACTGTAGGTCTGCTATACAGTAAATTTGCATGTACAGTAAAAAGGTTATGTGTACAGTACACAATACTACAGTCAGTGAACAAAACGTACCACCACATATTCACGCCACAGGACTTTCACCCTGTCTGAATTTCTTTTAAATGTCACTTTATACAGTGGTTTCATCAGAACTTTTTTTTTATGTTAAGAGTTATATTTATGTTAAGAGTTATATTCCTATGCCCATACAGATGGAATCAAGTCTCAAAATTGTAATCAATGAAAAATGATCTTGATCATTGGATGGATCTTCCAATTTCTTTGGATAGCCAAAATAAATTTGATTAAAATGAATATACTCCCTAGATTGTTGTATCCTTTACAGATGATTCCATTATATATTACTAAGCAGATGTGGCTGATCTCGAAAAAATCTTAGTAGGTTAATATGGAATAAAAAAAAGCCTAGACCTAAAATATTGAAATTGCCTATAGACAAAGGTGGGCTAGCACTGCCTGAGCTATGCTTTTATAACATATAAGAAAAATTGTGAGCTGGTTACAACAGAAACGGAAATAGACTCATTGTTTGTTCATCCCTTTTCATTACAATCTGTGGTCACTTCAGAAAGGAAGTCCATTGGCTCGAAAATATGCAGTAATTTTCTTTTACAAAATGCTTAACGGATCTGGTGGGATATTCATCGGTTTTGGGGAAGAAGTAAACTGACTCCTCTTATTATGCACAGTGCCTTCCCCCCTGGTCTTCAAAACTGGAATCAGATCAGTATCAGAGAATAGGAATTCTTTGTTGTCATTTCAACAGTTACAAGAAAAGTTTAGGTTGCTTTCCCATCATTTCTTTGGTTTTCTTCAAATTAGACATTTTATTGAGAAAACTCTTACTTCCCCCTGGATAAAGATATGGAATTAGATTTATTTTTGAAGCATTCTCCCAATACAAGAAATTTTATATAAGGTTTATATAGTTTCAAATTCAGGAAAAAAAAAATTGCAAGCATTGTTATCCAGGTGGGAGAAGGATTTTAGGGAGGTGCAGGAGGATGAGAGATGGTTGAATGTTATGCAGAATATGAAGTGTGTGCTGTGTAATAAGGCAGAAACACAATAAAGAAACATACTTAAATACTGCAGCAGGTACATTGTACTCCTGATATACTTTCTAAGATTGACCCAAAATATTCGCCAATTTGCCTAAATTGTAAAGTGAATTTAGGCACATATTCCCACATGTTTTTCTGTCCTTTGATGAGTCATTTTTGGGATAAGATTAAAACAAAGCTTGACCGTATATTGAACTGCACTATTGTAAAAGATCCTTGGTTTTTTATTCTGGGAATGAGTAAGGAGGACGGTGTATTATCCTTTTTACAGGCCAAGCTGGCAAGTAAATTATTATTTTTGGCTGATAAATGTATTTGCAGTGTGGATAAAAGATAAACCTCCAACAGTGGATCAATGGTTTTGTTTTTGTTTTTTTTCTCTTTGTGTGTTTTGTAAAATAGTTTCACCTCAAAGAAGAGCTGGGGAGGAGGTCCCTTATGGAAAGAAAATATCTTTCCCTATATATGATTGATGAATATATTACATGATTTAACAGTATATTTGAAAATATATAGAAAAATATATTGCATTAAATATATTACAATATATTGAATAATACATAAGGAATTGACGCTTTTCATACATTGAAAAATATGTGATAATATATTTACTAATATATCATAATGTATGTCATTTTATATTCAGTAATATACTTCATAATTTATAGATGTGATCAGATATGGTACTGCATGCATAATATATATATATATATATATATATATATATATATATATATATATATATATATGCAGAGATGCTGGTTTTTGAACTGAACGCTGATAACATGCTGGAAGGTCTCCGTTCTCTTTAGCCCGGAGTACACGACGACCGTGATTTCCAACAAGAATGTCAAATTTGGACTCGTCTGACCATAGAACACTTTTCCACTTTGAAACCGTCCATTTTAAATGAGCCTTGGCCCACAGGACACGACGGTGCTTCACATGTTCACATATGGCTTCCTTTTTGCATGATAGAGATTTAGTTGGCATCTGCAGATGGCACGGTGGATTGTTTACCGACAGTGGTTTCTGGACGTATTCCTGGGCCCATTTAGTAATGTCATTGACACAATCATGCTGATGAGTGATGCAGTGTCGTCTGAGGGCCCGAAGACCACGAGCATCCAATAAAGGTCTTCGGCCTTGTCCCTTACGCAGAGATTTCTCCAGTTTCTCTGAATCTTTTGATGATGTTATGCACTGTAGATGATGAGATTTGCAAAGCCTTTGCAATTTGACGTTGAGAGACATTAGTTTTAAAGTATTCCACAATCTTTTTACGCACTCTTTCACAGCTCTGCCCATCTTTACTTCTGAGAGACTCTGTCTCTCTAAGACATCCCTTTTATAGCTAATCATGTTACAGACCTGATATCAATTAACTTAATTAGTTGCTATCTGTTCTCCCAGCTGAATCTTTTCAAAATTTCTTGCTTTTTCAGCCATTTGTTGTCTCTGTACCAACTTTTTAGAGACCTGTAG
This sequence comes from Hypophthalmichthys nobilis, assembly GCA_037950665.1. NCBI lineage: Eukaryota > Metazoa > Chordata > Actinopteri > Cypriniformes > Xenocyprididae > Hypophthalmichthys > Hypophthalmichthys nobilis. The sequence continues at coordinate 25,366,587 of CM075491.1, read as the reverse complement.
CAGGCATCAAATTTGAAATGAGCTCATTTAGTGGATAAAAGTGTAAAATTTCTCCCTTTAAACATGTGCTATGGTATCTATGTTCTATTATGAATAAAATATTGGCTCATGTGATTTGAAAGTCTTTTAGTTTTCATTTTATTCAAATTTAAAAAACGTCCCAACATTTCCAGAATTCGGGTTGTAAAACACATCAACACAGGGCAAATTTTCAGCAGCGGTGGTGCCATTATATCACTCAGTGTGTTCGTTTTTTAACTTAAGCAACAGAGGTGATTCAAAAAGACATTAAAATAATTCTCCCAGAATTGGCCTTTAACAAACTGCAATCCACGGTCAATCATCTTTGTCTTGTGGTGGGTGTTAAGCATAGACTGTAAAAAAAATTTAAAAAAAAATAATTGAAGACAGATCTACAGGACTTCTTTTTCCAGAATGTGAAAACTAATGATGGAATTTAAACAAAGAGGTAAGACAAAATGTTATAACCTAAACTACATCTTTTTGCTCATTATTTTCACCATCATATTTTCAAATTTGTATGATTTTTTTTGTATATATTTTTAAAATATAATTAATATAAAATTATTATGAAAGTGCCAAAAAGCTTTATAAACAATGTAGAGTTTATTTAGAGTGTAAAATGTCCACTTTTCACTTTGTTCTTTATCATTATATAAAACCAATAAACAAATTTTAAGGAGAACTCCATCTCATGAGTTATCGCTGAGTAATCCTTTTTTCGAAGCAAAATAGGATTGGATCACCCTGATCCAGATATACACTTTTTCAGATAACCAAATCTGGATTATCAGTGCTCCAAATGTGAAAAAAAAAAATATATATATATATATATATATATATGAAATTTGAGAAAAATTATACATGTATATATTTTAATGCTTTTGTGCAAAAGTTTTCCCACAATCATGCGTGAGAAACGAGACCGGTGCGACACGCAGGTCGTTCTCACTGCCCTCAGCCTCGTTCTCACTGCCCTCAGCCTCGTTCTCACTGCCCTCAGCCTCATCCTGCTTCCCACATTGCTCTTGGGTTCTTTTACACATGAGATGTTCCAGATGTGAGTAACTGGGCATTATCCTTCACATACACTGATTCACATTGGCGGATGCAACTGATCTTCAAGAAACTGCCTGATATATTCCTGGTTGCATTCGTGCTGTGAAGAACTCTCAGGTTGTTTCGAGGAAGACGAGCTGGACTGGCTCTGCTGGGAGCAGTTTGTGGGTGCTGAGGAGGAGACGGGCATAGATGTGTGCTGAACCTCACAGGTGTCACAGTCAGCAGAGGCACTGGTACGTGCCTCTGGACACATGATATGCCTGTCAGATGTAGGCCATGGATCGAATTCATCTGTTGGTAAGATAAAAATAGAAAATGATTCAATTATTGACGTTTTCCTTCATAAATGTTTTTTACATCACTACCAAAAAACTAGACTAGACTTATATTATTAGATTCTGTCTAATTCTTACTGACCTGCTGGTATAAATGGGCCATCCGTGTGATGCACCATTTGCGTGTCTCGTCCGTGGAAGCTTGCTTGGCGTCCCAGACTTTTCTCAGACTCTTTTGGAAATGGTCGAATTTACAGAGCTGAGAATGAACTTTTTTGAATGCCAGTCCATCCTTTAAATTTCTGGTCAGCTTGAAATTTTCATCAAGCGTCTTCCTGAACAACAGAAAACATTCAGAAAAGCATGAATTTTTTTGTTATGGCACACTGTAAAGATGATTTATTAAAACACAAAATTACAATCAAACAAATTGTCTGCCGTTGCTCGTCCTTTTTCTTACCTTAATTGCTTCAATTGAACGTGTCTGATGTATCTCCGTAAAAGACATCCAAGTCGCAGATCAACACTTTGAAGCGTTTGACTGATGTTTCCTCTGCACAGGTTGTACATTTCAGAGGAGATGTTGTTGTTTTGAAAAGCTCGATCCAGATGTTTGAGGTTGATTTCTTGAGCTTCGATGTCAATTACGAACGTTTGACCTTTCATCCTTTCGTGAAGCAGTTTGCCATCATCCTCTTCACTGTTACCTGAGACTCCTAAAACATATTTGTTAGTCTCTGGCTTGTCAGGTTTCTGAAGTGATGGCTTTACTTCAGTCTGAATTTGGGGCTGTTTCATGATTGAGGAAGGATGGGTGCGGACAGGAGACGGACTCTGGAGATCTTTCACTGGCACCACATCAACTTTTGTCTCCTCTACAGACTGCGGGAAGTCTTTCTGAGCCATATCTTCAAATGATGTCCCTCTAATCGACATTGACCCTACATAAACTTTTGTCTCCTCCACAGCATGTGAGGTCTGAGGGAGATCAGAAGATTTGACAGGGGAAGGACGATGGAGGTTAAGAATAATTGGACTCTGGAGGTCTTTCTGAGCTATCCCTTCACATGATGTCCCTGTTATCAACATTGACCCTACATAAACCTTTGTATCCTCTACACACTGCGGGATCTGAGGGAGATCAAAAGATTTGACAGGGGAAGGACAATGGATGTTAAGAGTAGATGGACTCTGGAGGTCTTTCTGAGCCATCCCTTCAAATGATGTCCCTGTTCTCAACATTGACCCTACACAAACTTTTGTCTCCTCTACAGACTGCGAGATCTGAGAGAGATCAAAAGATTTGACAGGGGAAAGATGATGGATGCCAAGAGGAGCTGGGCTCTGCAGCTCTTCTTGAGCCATCTTGTTAAATGATGTGACCTTTTTTGTTTCTTCCTTTGACTCCATGTTAACTTTTGTCTTCTCTACAGATCGTGTAATGTTGGAGAGAGCAAAAGATCTGACAGGGCCGGAGGAAACATGTCATCAACAGATGGACTCTGGAGGTCTTTGGAGTCTTCTGTAATGCTGTTACTGGTCTTTCCAGCGGCAACACTTTATTTTTTGCCCCCTGCACAGGCTTCCTGATCTGAGGGAGAGTAAACGGCTTGCTCGCAGCATCAGTCTTTGGCCTCTCAGGATTGACAAGCAATTTTGGCATCTGCTGCTGTGCTATAGAGCCATATTCCTGCCAAGATGAACCGTAGATGTCTCTGTCCACTTCTTCAGCCACCTTTCTCTGTTTCTGTGGACTCGCCTTGAGAGCCTTTACCTCTTTGCAGTGATCTTGAAAAGCCTTGTTGAGGTTTCCAATGGTCGCTGTTGTTATTGTTAACGCCCTGCTCGTGGCTGGACTGCAGGTGCTTGATTTGGCGATGTTATTCAACACACCGATCAGGTTTGATGAATACTCTGATACAGCATTTGAATTCGCCTTCATTTCTGGTACTGTGGGACAGGACTTTAGAGACTGGATGCTTTGAACCACTTTGGGATCCAGATCCTCTTTCCTTGGTTTATCTAAAAAACAAACACATTTTACACTGGAAGCTACCCTGATACACAATTTTAGATTATCCTAAATCACATTGCAAATAAAGCAATTCAAATATGGTTTTTAATGGATGATGGTGTGTGCATTAACTTACCTTGTGCCTTCATGTTCGCACGCTGTTTAGCAGCGACACCTCGCATTTTCTCAAAGTTGTCCTGCAAGCGGCTCACGTTGTGCTTCATTTCAGCCTGGAACTCGTCGAAAGTCTTCTGCAAGTTCTCCAGCTGCTCCATGCTGACCATAGAGTTTTGCACTTTCTCTATTTCCCATTCTAGTGATTTCTCTGTAAGGAGTAAAACATATGAATCGTTAATGTATGTTCAATAAAATTCATTGAAAAATCACATCAGTATATGGGTCAGGGCGGCATGATTAATTGAAATGGCTTAGTGCGATTAACAAATCTCAAAGGCTGCTATTTAATGAAATAAATATATGCGCTGCATGTTTCAGAATATAGCGCAGCACTGTTTTTCTAGTTCTTTTATACGGGAGCAGCTCTTTATCTGCCAGTGTTTGCAGCATCTCAGAGTGGCTTGGTTCTCCATTTCTCAATAAGTACACCTCTGTATCATTTGTGCGCCAACCATCTATCTTCCTATGCTTGTAATGAGAAGCACTTGTCAACAAAAGAGAAGCTTTAAGGGCTCTCTGCAGTTTTCCATCAAAATTCAAGTTTGATGTTTGGAAATAAAAAAAATGAAGTAAATTAAATATTAGTATTGTAACTTTACAGTTGTTGTAAAATAAAATGATTACTTTTTACAGTTAAATATTGCATCCATATTTCTTATTTTGTATTATTTAGTTTATATATTTAATTAAAAAAAAATAATAATTTTAAAAGATGTATTTATTACTATAGAGAGAGAGAAAAAGAGTAATAATTACATTTTTTTTTTTTTTAATTATCATTATTTTATAACCATATTGATATAATCACAACATTTTGGCCAAATTGTGCAGCCCTACAAACAAACATAGAAAACATGGATTATTTTTTCATTGCAATTTTGTGATAAAAATCACAGTAGGCTCTATATGGGTGCGTCCCATTTAATCAGAATGTCCTACATTTAAATGATTAAATATCACTAAATGCTTATAACGTGTCTGTATAATTTTTTATTCTTTTATTAATCTTAAATGCTGATTTTCGGAGTTTTTTTCAGTGTGACTTTCGAACTAGGGGCTGATTGAGACGTACCTTATGCTGTTTCTTAACATTTAGTAAAAATCTTAATAAATTAATACATAAATACAGACTACTAACGTATTTTGCTGAATCGTTGCAGCAGTGATTTACACTCTTCCTGGCGCTCTCGGGCTCTGTTCTCAAGGTCCGAGATTTTGTTGAGCAGCAGTTCGCGCTTCATAAACCATTTTAATTTAGAGGTGAAATCTTCCTCAAATGATTCCGGAGAAGGACTGTCTACGCTACAGGTGATTTCCTCCATTTCGGATGATGATGATGATGATGACGATGATGAACAAGAAGATGTGTTCTTGTCAAAAGACATCTCTGATCGTTTATGAAAACTATTCGGATTCAACAAAGTACTAAGACTTCTCTGCAAAAGTTCTGAGAGTGTTTACAGATCTCTCGTGAGCTGTTTGGTTGTGTCAAACTGAGTTTCTGGTCTTTTATGAGAACTATGATTCAACCGAATTGTCGTAACTCGTTCAGACAGAAATTCACTCACTGTTCACTGATATTTTCTCGCAGTTAACTCTTGCCTTGAATGCGCTTAGTCCTAGCAAACGATACTGAAATTATGCTCGAAAGCTTATGTTCGAAAGACGTCATAATCGAACGTTCCATAGCCTACTGTCAGCGTCTCATTAATATTAAATAGCACCGAGGCGGTAACTTTAACGTTACAATGCAAACTTAATGAGCATGTAAATATTCCTTGCTTAATTAAAATAGTGAGCGGATTATCTTCTTTAGAATAGCGAGCATCATCGGAGGACGGACAACATGCCACCTCTCAACATACTGCAAATGTCAAAGCGCTCATTTTGAAATCTGAGTAAAGTTAGTAACGTTAGGCCTACCTCAAAGTAAACCCCGACAGGTTGATCATCGGGGTACAAATTGTATAACCCTGAACGGCTCTGTTTTGAGATATCAACCGACTGTATACATTATCCCCATTATTGCACGGCTACTTGCCACATAAGTAGGCCTATAATTAGACAAAATATTTTATTAACGTTAGCTCATTAAACACAAAGCTTCCGCAAAGGAAAACAGTTCCTAGCAAGCAGCTTTGAGCTAGATGAACAAGTTAAAACAAGATGGATATCGTAGTCATATCACTATATTACACTTTCACCACAAAGGCTAAGTTACATGACATAACATGAAATAGTGATTTAAAAATCTTACCTGTTTATTATCTTATAATCTATTACAGAGTACAAAGCAATCATTATAGCAACAAGATGTCCTCTTCAACAATATTACCACAGGCCTACTTTTAATGCTGATGTCCGGTTATAATCTACGGGCGATAACTGAGGCGCAAGATGGCGCCAAATGCGTTTGTTTAAATGAGAGAAGCGATCGACGGCCTCAAATACCCGGATGCGCGGTTGTTACACAGCGTTGATATTGACGACGGTCATTATCGGGGTCATGACTGCCCAAACAGAATCAAGAGAGCTATAATAAGTGTAAGATAATAATTGTGTTTTGTTAGTACATTGTTAGCAACTGAAAGCAATTAAAGGTGCAATATGTAAGAATTTTGCAGTAAAATATACAAAAACCACTAGGCCAGTGTTCTATATTTTGTTCACTTGAGTACTTAAAATATCCCAAATGTTTCCAACTATTTGTAAATCGTGAGAAAATTGCAATTTTAACCAAGGCTCCAGGATGTGTGAGGAGTCGCCTGTCAATTGCGTCATACCCACATACCCTCGGTTTCCGTTTAATTTTGTAAAAACCATGGAAACACCAAAGACGCTTTAATATATTACATGTTTTAATAGACAATGGAACAACTGTTTTGATATATTTATATGTATATATATATATATATATATATATATATATGTGAGATGGGTATAAGAGTTGAGCGGATGCTTGTTTGGCCAAAAGCATTGTTGATTGGGGAATTGTAAGAAGTTACAGCAATCTGCCTCAAAAATGTGAGCTCCTCTATACTCGATCACCAGCAACCTCATTACTTGGTTGGCTTGATTTCATTGTGACACAATGAAACAACTTATGCAACTATGCCAGGGGAGGAAAAGAAGATTATTTATAAGAGCTAATGGAAATGTGCTTTCAAGAACCATCTAAGACCATGAGGTGATTGTCCTTAATTTATGTGGAGACTATAAAAAAACTTCTTAATTTATACCAGGAACATGACATTGGTTGCCTATCAGGCAAGAACTGTATAAAGGTTTTGGATTCAGTATTACTCATTATCCATGAGGCTGTGCTGATATTGGACTAATATATCTCTATCATAGTTTTCACTCATGCAGATCCTCAGACATGGCATAGGATCATTTCAAGACATGGTGGTGGCTAAAGACAAAGACTGCTTTTGCTGATTAAAGAAAGGGTCTGGTTTAGTCATTTCACTGGTTAAGGTTAAAGTCATTTCAGGTAAAAACTAGGTAAAACACAGAAAAATGTTTAAATCTTTTTGATTTGACATTTTTGATCTGTTTCATATTCATGTGTCTAGTATGCACGTTTGTGATGGTGACTAAACACAATCCCCCGGTTTCACAGACAAGGCTTAAGCTAATCCTAGACTAAAATGCATGTTAGAGCTGTTTTAACTGAAAGCAGCTTGCACTGATAGATCTTAAAATATGTCAGTGCCATTGTTTTGTCTCAAGATGCACACCAGTAATGCTACTTAAATATACTAATTGAACTAAGACCTAATCCTGGCTTAGGCTAAGCCCTGTCTGTGAAACCAGGCCTATATGTTTTGTATTTGTTGTTTTGGGGTACTATGCTGTCCCCATTGTGTGTGTATTGTGTCACTCACTAACCTATGGAGTGTTTTATCATTACAGATGGATTCAATGAAACTACAAAGCATACAGAAGCCGATAATTCAGAGTGAATCTGACATAAAGAGGATAGAGAACATGGGAAGAGCTTTTGGTTATCCAGCTCTGTCTACTACTGGTAATCATGACAACTTTTGTCATTTATGATGCTGATTTGAATTACTCTCTGTATTAGAAGGCTTTGTTTAAGTGTATTTATGTAATTTGGAATTATGAAATTGAAGATTGCTGTCCAACATGGGTTAAAAACCCATGTCTAAATTAAGCTGATGGTCTAAATTTAAATACTGTCAACTCTGTGTGATCCGAATGGTAAACGTAAATGTTATAGACTTGACGGCAGAGAAATAGTAACACTTTGGCTCATTATCACTATCCTATGAGAGATCACTATACTATGAGAGATCACCCACACATTACAAAAGGCCTGTGAGGAAAAACAAAGGAGAAATTAATATAACTTTATTAAAAATAAAATATATTTTATTTTTTACTAATTAACGGGACAATTACTGTAACAAGTTTGTGCCCAAAAAGTGAATCAGACACTATTTTGTCAAGTGGCTAACACAGCATAATTAGAAAGAGCTTTATTTGTAGTAACAATAATACAGCATTTTCTCCATCATACAATATATTTTAAAATAACTGAATGCCATTTAGCAACACAAGTCATCCAGCTTTCATTATGATATTCTAATATCGATCTAGATTACTGCAGTGTGCAGCAAGTGTCTCATACCAGCCACCTGGCGAACACACAGAGTAATGTTAACATAACTTTCAACACACTCAAATATATTTTTAATATTATTGTTTTGACCAATTAAAACAGCACTGCGTTACCCCACAATTTTAATTTGTTAAATAAAGTGACCTGTTTGAGTAGTAATTTAGCACTTAGCAGCTGTTTCATTAGAATTAAATAAAATAATGTGAATTTAAAGGGTTAGTTCACCCAAAAATGAAAATTATGTCATTTATTACTCACCCTCATGTCGTTCCACACCTGTAAGACCTTCGTTCATCTTCGAAACACAAATTAAGATGTTTTTGATAAAATCCGAAGACTCAGTAAGGCCTGCATCGCCACATTACAATTAACACTTTCAAATGCCCAGAAAGGTACTAAAGACGTATTTAAAACAGTTCATGTGACTACAGTGGTTCAACCTTAATGTTATGAAGCGACGAGAATATTTTTTTGTGTGCCAAAAATAACAAAATAGTGACTTTATTTTACAATATCTAGTGATGGGCGATTTCAAAACACTGCTTCATGAAGCTTCAAAGCTTTACAAATCTTTTGTTTCGAATCAGTGGTTCAGAGCGTCAAAATCACGTGATTTCAGTAAACGAGGCTTCGTTACATCATAAGTGTTTTGAAACTTCAATAGGTCATGTGACTTTGGCAGTTTGATATGCGCTCCGAACCACTGATTCGAAACAAAAGATTCGTAAAGCTTCATGAAGCAGTGTTTTGAAATCACCCATCACTAGATATTTTTGAATAAAGTCGCTATTTTGTTATTTTTGGCACACAAAAAGTATTCTCATTGCTTTATAATATTAAAGTTGAACCACTGTAGTCACATTAACTGTTTTAAATATGTTTTTGGTAGCTTTCTGGACATTGAAAAAGGGAGTGTTCTTGCTGGCGATGCAGCCCTCACTGAGCCATCGGATTTTATCAAAAAGATCTTAATTTGTGTTCTGAACATGAACAAAGGTCTTACGGGTGTGGAATGACATGAGGGTGAGTAATAAATGGCATAATTTTCATTTTTGGGTGAACTAACCCTTTAAGTGATTAAATGTAACTGTAACAAAGTTCAAGTTCAGGGAAGATAGAGGCGGACGTTAAACGTAATTTTAATCTTAAAATAAACAAACAACAAAATGAAAGAAGCAGCAGCGGCCGAATGCGGCATGTAAGCATTCAACTTTGACACATGTCTGACACAATAAAGTCACTCCCCCAGTTTCTCTCTTGCTCCAAATGAAAGGTCACTACATAGTAACAGATTTTTAAAGACTACATGTGAGCTTACATATTCAAACCTCTGTATAGGCCTAACTTCACAACTTTCACTTGCACCGATATGGCGAGATATTTTCTTCCTGCTGTGTAAATGCATTTATATTTTTCTTATTCTACAATCTCTTAATCTTCAGCAGAAGAGAGAATTGAATCGCACTGACTCTCTCGCAAGAAGTGAATCGCAGTTTTGCATGTTTCAAGGCATGTGATTGTCTGTTCGCTACTGATGTCACACTTTTATGTGCATGCACGCCATGAACTCAGGATCAAAGCCTGAGTTGACAGAGAAAGTTGATGATCTGTGCCATGGTACCAACAAAGCCTGATTGTTTTTATCAACTCAAATCTAATCTGTGAGTGACCCTGAGTTTGTTCAACTACCATAATGGTACAGGTTCAGCAGGTTCACAACACTCTTAGAATTTGTGATTAACTCTGAAGCTTGGAGACAGGGATAGTTGCAGGTCGGAGTAATGGGCGTGCCGAAAAGTGAATTGCTACAACAGAAACTAACCCCTAACTTTACCCCACACCCTGACAGGCAGCTCTCACGACCAATGACAAAGACCTTTCTCCAAGCCCCTACCTTTTGTCACGCCAATACTCCAATCTGCAGATACCCACACTTGGAAGTGTGAACCTGAAAGCGTGTCATGTGCTGCAAACAGCCAATCACACGGAACATAGAGAGCGTCAGCAGAGATGGGGTGCTTCTCATTTCTTATTTGTGCATCCTCGTTTCCTTTCCTTGCTTCCTTTCCTCCCATCTTAGCTCCACCCTTTAGGATGTAAGGGAAGGATACACCTGTGTATTCTCGTTCATGACTCCTCAAGAAGCTTCCTCGCTGCGTTACTCATTCCTCGCCTCCTCGCAGTGCATTTAGAGAATTGAGATGCCCTTCAAGATGGCTGAGTTTGATCGGTTTCCTGGTCACAGGCTGGAGGATGGAGGAAACGAGGAGGCATCAATTTGAATATTGAGAAGCACCCACGTTCTTCTTATTGGGAGATTCAAGAGTTCGTGGCTCTACCTTTGGAGAAAGCTTAAAGCCCGGAACACACCAAGCCGACAATGATGAAATAGTGGCGACGAAAGCGGACTGCGGGGTTGGCTTACATCGGCAGCGTCTGGGTCCAAAGTTGCCCTGACACACCAAACTGACGCTCGACACCTGACGGCCAAGTAAAAAAGTGTTATGTTTATTTCGGCTAAGGTTGCAGGCTTGCCTTCAAGTGGCTTTGACATCAATTATCATGATTCACTGGCATTCACAAATCCTTTCCCCTGGCCTCATGAGATAATAAAGTGTCCATTGTATTCACACTTCAGAATCTCGCCGGAAGTAGTAGGTCATCCGGGTACTTTTTTTCTGGTCCTGTGAATTTGGACATACTTCTTTTGTCAAATACTTTTTTTCACCTAATATAGGCTATAGTAGAGAAAGGTATGCAATTTTGGATGCAGCCATCAGGTGTGCTCGACCTGCGCAGACCGATCGGTGTATGACATCAAAGTAACCTGAGAGCAATTAGAGAGCAGGTGGCTCTGTATGCTTTCAGATCACTTTTGTGGTACTTTAATGTCATACACCAATAGGGGTTATGCGCAATCTAACTTCCGTTTTCTGTAAAACAGATTAGATCGCTTCCAGTTTAGGTCTTTTGTATGTGCTTCATGAAAAATTAGCTGTTTTATTCAAGATAACTTAAAGACCCCCTGTGGTGAAAATCAAATTTTTAATGTTGTTTATATGTCTATGTAGTGTTTTTAATATGCTTTAAGACAAACCATGTGCAAATTCATAAGACAGCACCATTGCTGAGTATTTTATGTTTAAAACTGCAGCAAACCAAAGACAGTCTAAAACCCGCGGTTTGAAATAGTGGGTGCTTGTGACGTCACAGACTACCTTGTAACCAATCAAGACAACGTGCCGGCGGGCTTTAGCATATCATTAATTATGACCGCTCTGAAGCAGAAGAGAGAAGCCAGGTTATCCCGGTATATTTTCTGTTGATATGAAAAATTATGTAGATTTAGTAATATAGCGAGTCTATGATGTATATTATGGTGTTATGATGAACTATTTGCCTTTCTCCACTGATGTTCTGAGTTGTTAAAAGCGTTTGGGATACTGATTGTTAGAAGTCAGCTGTCTGACTCTGAGATATATTTATTATTAGCTGTTTGATAACGTAGTCAAACAAAAGGCTAATAATTTTAATTACTGTTAGGTGTCCGACAGAACCGTCGCAAGGGCTGTGCCAAGTGTAAAATCACGGCAAAATAGCTAAAGTGACAGCTGATCTGAAGTAAAGCCAATAAAGCTCATGTTTTTGACATTTGAAATATTTTAATACTATAAATCATAGCTAAAACAATATTGCTCTGGGCGTGTGTGACCATAATCAGTGTGGCACCACACGTCAAGTTCAGTCTATTTTAAATTCTTATTTTGGCTAGGTCTGGAATGGATCAAACCATAGATAACCCACCTGATGAGTTCAAGTAAATAGGCTTGAATTCCGCGCTTATTCAATGCTGTGCATTTATTGCATGTAGACTACGGAGAAGGCACGGGCGCCTGCAGGATTTCATCTGACGGTAACGTTACGCACAAAGGGTTTTTTTATTTAACACTATAAAGTTAAATAAGCATATATAGCTTATTTTGCAATATATAAGCATATATAGCAATATATAAGCATATATTGCTCGTCACTACAGCAACAGTAGACTCTTTGAACTGCCGTGAGAGAGTGGAGGCGGGGCTAATTAGCATATTCATTATCCGTGAATATTAAATTAGGCAAGGGTGTAGAGTTATATTCAAGCTATTTTAAGGCATGAAAAAAAAATTCACTGGAAAAAATGTTTAAATATGTCATTTTGGTGATCAAAAATGAGTTTTAAGTGATAAAATAATTGACTACACGGGGACATTAAAAGGAGCAAGCAAAGATGAGCATAACTGATGTCCCCTGCATATGCAGATTTAATTTTTCTTCTTCACACTAACATTTAGATATTTAATAGAATAAAACACCTATAACAATGTGAACTAGGTAGTTTCGCTGATTACCTTAAAAGTCCATAGATATGCCATCAGTTCATACTGCTGCTAACACTTTCTCTGACAAGAGGATGCAATGAGACTAGTTTTCCAGTTTGGTCATGTGACGTTCGACATATACCCTATTGGTCCACACAGCACTGCTTCAAGTCGCCTTTAGAAGCTCCAACTGCAACAGTCCAATCACGTGACCAAAGTGACAGCAAAAAAAGTTGCATATATTTTTTTCAGGGTTCCTACACATTTTCCATTTTAAAATTTCATACTTTTCCAACCTCTAGATTTTTAGACCATATTTCATACAGCATTATTTTTAGCTTTAAATTTGGAATATACTAGTCATCTGTAAATATTTTCTCAGGGTTTTTTTTCATTGATTTTCTCGAAGTGACAGAATACAGATTCCCTAAAATAAAAAAAAAAAATAAAAAATATAGACTTTTGCATGCACAAACTTTTTCATGCCCTCGAGAAACTATTGACATGCGCACAGGAATTTTTGCGTGCTTACGCTAATTTCTAGTTTTATATAGGCCTACACTAGGCCTAACCTATTTGTGCGTCACTGCCATCTTACTATGAAGAAAACGAGAGCGTGGATGCAAAATTTGGCTTTCCTCAGGGTAGTACCTCTAATATCAAGGCCTAATGTCCAATTTAGCGCATCCTCTGTGGTGGCGGAGAAACCATGACACGAAATGGGCTGATGGGACAATAAGGCAGTGTGGATTGTCCTATTTGTCAAGTTCAAGGGTCTTTTAAAAAAATGGTACTGTAAAAAAGTGTTTAAAATTTGACTTTCGTTAAGGCAGTACGTCATATTTCAAGTCCTTAGGTCTACTTTAACGCATACTCTGTGGCGGCCAAGAAACCACACCGCGAAATGGGCTGATGGCACAATAGGTGGCTCAGTGTGCATTGTCCTATATGTTTAGTTTAATGGTTTCTCATGCTCACAGGGAAGTCTGTATATTTTTTTATTTTTGCAAAAGTCCTTTTAGAGGCTCTGTAATACAGTGCTAAGAATATCATGAAAAGAAACCCAAAACACTTAAACCTGCATTTTTGCATAATGAAAAAGTACACCTTGAATTCATTCAGTCATGTTTGACCATCACTAAACAGCTGCCAAGAAAACACACTTCTTGTATGATAAATTTATTTTCATTAAATTATTAATTTTCTAATATAGAAACGTAAACGGGGCAATAGTCTGGAAATGCAAACATTCTTCCACACTCTCTTTTTTCCACTTTTCCAAACTGTGTAGGAAAAAAGTGCGTTTTAAAAAAAAAAAAAAAAAAAAAAAAAAAGACCAGACTTGTTATACAACATATCTGCTTACAATTTAGAAGCTCAAAAAAGTATATTTATTTTACTCTATATATTTTTATATTACTATTTCTCATATGTGACAAGTAATAGCTGTGCTACTCTTTGACTTTATTGTGAACGTAAAGGAAATCTTTGTTTTCCCCATTGGAAGTTCAACATTGTTTTTTAGACAATGTAGACAATGACAATATATAATCAAATCAATCTTTATTGGCAATTCGACACGAACAACCCATCTATCCTACCAAAATACACATGCATGCGCAGTTTCTAAGCAAGTCTTTCCACAATTACAGTTAAACACATAGAATCATTTCCAACAGGAAGGGATGTTGGTGCACATTAAAGTGAAACTAAAATACCAGAGGGCCTTTCATTGACAGCACCCCTGCTCGTCCCTCCATTGGTTACCTGCTGTTGATCCTGTGAAACCTGAGACTTTCTTGGGTTGTGTGCATTATCAAAACCTTCTTTAACCAATAACCTGCTTTGGAAATTGTGCTCAAAAGGACTGTACACACACTTTACTTACAATGAATTTGGAAATTCTACTGTAAGACAAATGTAAAACTAGCCTACATACTTGAAAAGATCCATATTATTAAGTTTTGCAGCAGAAGAAACCTCACACAAGACATTTACATCACTAAATGAGGGTATCAAGGGTGGATAGACTAAATATTAATGATGGGGAGAAAAAAAGAAAGAAAAAAAATCCATGTAATAAACTGTGCAACATTTGAATCTACCCTGAGATCCAAAACACCAAAAACTGCTTTACTATTTTACAATTGAACTTTTAGTCACAAAACGGCACTAAATGCAGCATGAAGTTAACAACATATGATGTTTTGTATAACACAACATACCATTAGTTATATTAAAAAAAAAATAATAATAATAAAAATAAAAACAAACTCCTCCAAATGTAGGCATATCCATCAGAACTCAATCTCGCATACTTGTCCTGAAAGGACTTTGGTCAAACAAAGTGTTATGTGATGAATGATGATAAGAGGTTCATAAGTCCATTTAGTATGTACTGTTAAAGTGTAAACTAATGTGATTCTTTAACAAAAGCCTGACACAAAAGAACACTGTCATGTCTTTTTAGTCTGTACATCAGAGCAGAGCAGTATTGCTATAAATGCTACAGCGTTTTTAAAATGAACGCTGACATCCTCATAAACTGAGGATGTCAGTCAAAATATCATATTAACATAAATGCATGTTGTCACAGATTTCACAGGTGCAAAAGCAAGGCATCAGAGACTGTTCTCTACAACTACCTACTCACAATCTATCTAAAAATAATGACCTAAATGGGTGCCCTTGTTCAAAAACCAACAATGAATAATTCATTTTGTTAACACACTACAAGGCAGAAGCTCCTTTGTGATAAATTGATATGGAGTCGTGTTGGTTTGTTTTACACTACTGAAAAGAAAACAGTTAAACGGCAAACTATCAACCCTTTTAAAAACACCAACAAAAAAAACTCCCTCGTCAAAATAGTCCATTTCACGCAGAACAACTGTTCAGTTCAGTGAAGGTCTTGTAGGCCGGCTGAGGGCAAGGGCATATTGTCAATGAATTTCACTTGCATGGAACAAGAGCTGAAGGATTGACCCCCTTGAACAAATGATGTCAACATGAGATTCACCCAGCCTATGATGGTGCCGCAAAGTTCCAGAAGTTTTGTGGAGCTCGCATCACATAATATAAACCTTCTCGGCCTGGGAAAAGTTGAAAATCTCTTTGGTCCTGGGGCATACCACCTTGTCATCTTGACGAATGGACAAGAGAGACTGAAAACCAGAGGCAAGGAAATGTTAATCGCTATATATACAGGAAATATACAGCATTGCTAACGGCATACAATTGGGCTGCATGATTTGGGGGAAAAAATTTAATTGCGATTTTTCTAAAAAAAAAAGGGCTGCAGAATTTAAATGGCTAATAATTATTATTACTACAAAAATGTAAATTTTATAAATATATAATATTAAAATTTCAGTATAAAATACAAAATTATATAAATAATATAATTATTATTATTTATTTTATATCACAACTGTAAAATTGCAATACTAATATTTACGGTTGTCTTAATTTCTTCATTTTGAAACGTTAAACCAACAAAATTTTATTTGACAAAAACGCAGAAAGGCCTTTAAGCTTCTCTTCTGCTGATGAGTGCTTCTTATTTCAAGTATGGCAAGATGACTGACACATATTGTGTTCCCAAATGAATAAATGCTTTAAGCAACCCAAACTCAGAGCAGATGCAGAGATGAATTTTGCGTGGAGCAGCGTTTACTTTGAATTTGAGATACTGCAAACACCGGCGAAAAAGGAGCTGCCCACATGTAAAAACAAAGTGCCGCGCTTCACTCTGAAACACGCAGCACAGATATTTACTTAATTAAATCGCAGCCTTTGAAATTTGATAAATCGCACTAAGCCATATCGCGATATCATTTTTATTTGGATTCATTGGCAGCCCTGGCATAGAACATTTCATAGGAAAATGACACAGCTGCCCAAAGAACACAAAACTAGCTTTAAAACTCACATTGTATCCATAAACATAGCCGTTAGGCAGCATCATGGGTGGGTTGTTCTCATTCATGACCTCGCCAGAGATTTTGCACACCAGCCTTGAGTTTGCACAGTGGGCCATGGGAAGAGGTTGAGCCAATTTGTTCAGCGACTTACTGCAGACAGGGCAGTCTGGGTTTTTAGAAGTGCCATCCTCTTTATAACACTGCCTGTAAACTTGGAATTAAGGTCAACAAGTATTGAGTTAGACTGATAAACCAACAGAGTTTTCTTTCTTTAAAGGACCATTTACAGTCACTTAAAACAATGACCCTTCTACTGTCATCTAGCAAAAATACTATGTTAAAATTAGGGCTGCCCTCGACTAAAGATTTTTCTGGTCCACTAGTAGCCGTTCCATATAAATCATAATAAAGAGCCATTAATGCCTACATAGCCTAATCAGTGTTCAAGCATAAGCTTGCCACAGAGCACTGGCAGAAGTAATGATTATGAATGCGTCAGGGGAAAAACAGCAAGGAGACTGCTTTAACATTTTAGTAATTAATTGATAAACTAGCGTTTTCTGTATTTTCGGTTGCAGTGATGAAGTTGGCAGTGCTGACTCGTCATCTCCACAATAGTGGACGCGCCTAAATGCCTGTTTCATACAGATTACCAACCAAAGAATATTTGTTTTCCGTTTGAATTGGTTCATTTAAAAGTAAACATTTCGCTTTCTATATACATATTTTTCATGTCTGTGAGGAAAGTTTACATGGAGTTTCGGTTCTTTTTTTTCTTGTTTTTTATGGCGCGTTCAAGAGACGGCAGATAGCGCACCCTTTCCTCTTTTATTATTTTACAAAAGCACAGCGTTTTGTTGTTATTGTGAGTGCACACAAATAAAAGTAGACTCTTCACAGATTCAAAAGATGTATTACTTTTATCTGTATGACCAAAAATGACGGAGTATTTAAAGTGCAAGTGATCGCACTGGTGCCTTCATGTTAGCTGTCAAGCAGTAAGTCTACTACTATTCAGCTTTCACACTCCGCACAAACATTGAATAGTCCACATTTTTCTAGGTTTCACATTAAAGCGAGCGGCCATGTAAAGTTGCTATTACTTACATGATTCATATTTGAGGTTGATGAATGACAGGCAAGTGTTTGGATGTTCTGCCCAATGTACTGTAATTACCACACAGACCAGCTGTTAACTATCTGTCCCTCACAGACTCCGTGACTTCGCCACTTCCTGTGGATTGTATTCCACTCTGCGACTAATAAAATTTCGGTCGACTAGCGGTTAGTCGACTATTAGGGGGCAGCCCTAGTTAAAATCACCTATTACTCAGAATCACTTGAATAAATGATCTGCTGGACATGCAACCTGAAAACCTTAAGGATGATGAATGTTACTGCATAGAGGATACGGGGTTTTGATGGCAGACAGCCCTGCCTGCAGGGTAATTGTAAACACAGAGTTGTTCCCCAGCTGGTGTAATCTGTAGTTGTCATATCTGAATTGCTGGATCAGCATTTTCCAGCGAGCTGGATCCAAAAGATCCTGGGAGGAAAGACAAAAAAAAAATGTTGCGGACCACTGATCTTGTACCTGCTGTGGTGGCATATTCAAAAACAATAAACAATCAATATCAAAACTACTCCTTTTGAGTGAAAGATACGTTTTAAATAATATAAAAGAAAATATGTAATTTACCTTATATGGCGAGATGTGCGTGTCTGAGGGAAACGCCAGCATGCCCATCACTTGCCGTACCTCATCCAACTGCCCTCCTTCTGCTTGGCTGAAGTGTTTGCGTGCATGTCTAACCAAATACCAAATATGACTTATGATCTATATTCACGTTTAACAGTAAATACAGTAATTCAGATAAACTTATCTCGTACCTTACTGCGTCCATTCGTTTGTTTTGTCGAATGAGTTCAATAAATTCCTGGATCCTTAAACTGAACTCCAAACAGCTCTGGGAACAGGGACATATTTCAGTAAAACTGAATAAACTATACCTTTCAAATTGCATCGTCTTCAGGCTACATGACAAAACATCTCTGAAATGAAAACAGACTGCAAGGAATATAACCAGAAACATACTGTGGCTTCATAATGACGGTTAAAATGCAAAAGTAAATGTTTGAATACAGCAACTGGGAGAAAAACAAACCCACTTGAACCCAGCATCTTACTTTCATTTTCCGTAAGCGAGACTTGTTATCGTGGCACCAAGCCAGACAGGTAGCCGTTTCCTGACGTTCAAGAGATTCTTCAACCTCTTTTGCAGTAAGAAACATTTCTATGTTGACCAAATCCTACAAAGACAAAACATAGCCATATGAGAACCAGTGCAAGCTTCTTACCCGCTGCACAGGAAAAGTGGAGACGCACCTCAATCCCACTTTGTCTGGCTAGCTTGACTGCGGTGTTGTAATAGCCACATCGTAGTAAGTGTTCCACCATCATGCGGTCCATGCGCTTCTTCTTCCAAACGTTGGCGCTGGCCGGCTGGTCACTGCTATGTTCCTTCAGGTGCTCTATGCGTCGCTTACATAACTTAGCACTCTCATCTTCTGCTTGGATAGACTCAGCTGCCTATCAGATAAAAACTCTTTAGTGTGAATAGAACAAATGTAGTAAAATTTAACCAATTCAACATGATGGCTCAGCATACCTTCCTCTTGAGGGCGCTGAGCTTCTCAACCACCCCATCCAGGAGAGAGACTACAGTATCCACCACTGGAAAGCTACTGAGTGTTTTCTCCAGCTCTGCCACCACCATCGTCACGTGACTGGTCTCCCGGTCTATATTCTTTTGAGCTGCTCGGAAGCGCTTGTTCAAGGTTTCATAAGGTACCTGTTGAGGTAATAAACAACAGAATTTCAATACAATTTCAGCTAGCTAGTAGCTAATACAACAAAAATGTTGTGTTGCTTACTGCTTAGTAATATTCTTCATGACAAGAGTTCATAAAGCACCTCATCCATCATTACATTGTCTCTCACTAAAGGTTTAGTTCACCAAAAAATGAAAATTCTGTTATGAAAGTGCATTTATCAATGTTTAGCCTATATCTTGAAAAACAGCCTACATTAGATCAAGCCATCATGTCTCTTCAAAAGACTTGGATTAAATCGCTTGATTCAACTGAATTACTTTGACCACATCTCTTTTTGTGCTTTTAATGCATGAAAGTTTTGGTTGAATGGACAAAAAGGATGACAGAATATTAAAAATAACTTAATTTGTGTCCTGAAGACAAAAGTGTTATGGGTTTGGAACAACATAAGGGTAAGTAAATGACTGAATTTTCATTTCTGAGTAAACTATCCCTTTAAAATGAACCTATTATGCTATTTTGAAGAAGGTCTCCTTTGAAGAAGGTCTCCTACAATAGGTTTACATGCATCCAAGGTCAAAAAACACTTCAATTTCCTCATAATCTAAATTGTAGCATCACCTCTTTTCTCACAGTGTCTGAAACAGTTTGATAAAGGATTTGGTCTCTCTAAACCCCTCCTTTCGGAGAGCCTACTCTGCTATGATTGGTCAGATAGCCCAGTCTGTTGTGACTGATCAACCACTTACAGCATGGGACAGAAACAAAACGTCCATTACATATATGAATTTCAGCTCCAAAGGCTTCCTCAGCACTTGATACACAGTAATACGAACAGTAACAATGGCGTCGTAGGTTTGTTACAAACCTAGGTAGGTTCGAGCAGGAAGTAATGCCCTGTCCAAATACCCACACTTGCGGTCTTGGCCACTTGAGAGCGCATGCACGCGACATGAAGTAAGTGTGCAAGACTGTCCATGTCTTAAAAATGCCCAAATGCAGTGCCCTTAATGCACACTAAAACAAAACTATCTTGAATACTGCTTCGGAGCGGTATTCGAGGCTAAGTGTATCCCATCATGCATTATGTTCGGGAACTCACATGCCCCGAAATTGCGAGATGTCAAGGAAAACATTCGACTGTAAGTTAAATTAATTATATATTACATATAATTTGGTAGTAAAATATAAAGTGTTGCACATTTTATTGATGCAAAGATGAGTAGGCAATGAGGCATGAGTATCATTTGCAACTGCTTTTGATCACAATTTTAAAATTGTGTCTTCTGTTAGTTACATAGCGACCACTGAACAGACATTTAGAAGTGTATTTTAAAATGCAAAGTATTAAAAATAATAATTTTTTAAAAAAGCTGTAAATGCTTGCATTTTTTTGCAGGACTATAAGTGTGTCCCATCGGGTAATAAAAAGTTCTATACACACTTGCAGTCTTCACGCCTCCTTGAACACTTGAGGCAAATACAGGAAATACGTCATGTAAGTAGACAAGTGCTCAAGTGCAAATGCTGCAAGTGTGGGTATTTGGACAGGGCATAAGACTGGAATTACTGATGACTTGTTTCAGGCATCTCAGAATCAGTTCTTTCTTTTAGGAGAAAATAATTTATCGTGTACTAGGGATGTTAATTTAGTATTTCCCCTTAACTGATGAAACTTAACCGACAAGATTATATTAAATTAGAATTAGGGTTGGGCGATGTCTACCAAATTGGCACTAGACGATGTCTACAGGGAAACAGTGCGATGGACAATGTTTCCAGATGTCTGTGTTCTTTTAGTTGTCCATTTAAAAGAAAGGTCATAAAGATGGACATGATCATTAGGCCAGGATGAACGGCTCTACCACAGCTGTGGAAGAGGCAGAGATGCATAAACCTTCAATCTTATCTCTCAGGATCCGCCAGTTTATTTTGATCAGGCCATCTGTCACCTTACAACCAGGGCAGATAAGTAGTATCAACATTTGCAATGCTCTATTCACATACAGATGTTTTAGAGTAGATAAACTCCCCTACATCAGTCAATGCTATTACTGAAGCTATAACCTTTGTTGGATTACAAGGTGCAACCTAATTTTGGCAGTGAGAAGTGAAAGGTCCTCAATGCAGGCCAGAATTCATGCAAACTACTGGGGGAAAAAAAAGAACTAATGCATAAATCAGCACACAACTAAGCTAAAACCAATCATACAGAATCAAATCTTTCATTCCAATTAACAATTTTAAGATATTGATTTAATTATAAAACAATAGAAGATAAACTACTGTTCATTCATGCCTATAACTTAAAGTCATAATTAAAACCTTACATTACAACTGTCAAAAAGAGAAATGTATCCATTTAGAGCTACACTGTTACACAATTTGCATGTATGAATATGTTCATTTTAATGATTTATGACACACACTCTGAAATATTACAAGAATCAATGCCTTACAAAAAGAGCTGGTTCATACATTTTCTTTATAATCCCTCAACCAATGTGTCTTAAGATTTTGCACAAAAATAGTGACTAGTTTACATGGTTAGATCATGATGCAATGATTAAGAAGGTACTGGAAATCATTCCCAATGCTGCAAGACAAGCTCAGATGCAACATGCCCTTGACACAGCAGTGAAGACCATATATTATTGACATTCAGTGTGCGAGTACATAAACAGGCGTCATTTTACAGGAGATCAATGAACTAAATCACGTTACAAAGCATTCAACTCATCAAACAATCAAAGGAATCGGTTAACGCAAGGATTCAGACAAATCGACGCTATCAAACCGGGGGATATCTGTGACGCAGAGAACAAAGGTGCTGTATGCCAACCATTAAATAATAAGCCCCTCACCAAGTATCTTCACCTGAGCTATAAACCTGCCACTGATCAACATAGCATGATGTAATATGATTCTAATATGGTGCATAAATCGCTTGCATACCGAGCTCTGGTCACCACTGGCATGTCTATTTATCCTCCAGCATTTATCTAGAGACGAATATTATGCTGTCTGGATCACATTTTCAGACGACAGCGTTCAAATCGAAATCAAATGTATACGAGACTGATCAGTACTCGATTATAAAGTAGCTATACAACCGATACGATTCGTGTCACTATCCACCTCGCTAATGATTCTCGTCAATCTGCCTTAAACTGCATTGCTCGCTGGTTACACTAGTGGACAAACCTGTGATGGGATAAAACAGCGTCTAATAAAACAAGACTGTCGGAACGCAAGAGTGACAAGGACCACAGCGACATTATTCGACTAATTGCTTTCTTTTATAGCTTTGTCGGCTTATAACTGTACAGCTGATGTCAATGCTCGACAGTTTGCTATCACTTCGGTAAGATGTGTTTGTGTGGGACTTGTTTTGCTAAGTTATCTAGCCCTAGAGCTAACCAGTTAACTGTCTAAATGCAGTCACATACTTTCCATCTGATCGATCATTTCCGTTTGATGATCTGTTATGAAGGTCATATAGCGCATACGGAATCTGTTCAGTTGCACGTTTAGAGTATTGAAAGGAAAGGCTTGACAGACCTTTAAAGTTGGGTATTCTTGAACCTTTAGGGCCATAGAGAGTTGAGCTGCTGTCTCCTGCACCGCCATCTTGCTTTGGGGAAACTGTGGAGCGTTTGTTCGTCTTCTTCTCGGCGTTGGTCTTCACTGCGGCAATGAAGCTGGACTGGACATTACTGCCTCCCAGTGTGGCGGTGCATAGATGTATTCTGAAAGGGTTACTTCACCCAAAAATTAAAATTCTGTTATAATTTCCTCACACTCATGTCGTTCTAAACCCATAAGACCTTTGTTCATTTTTGGAACACAAATGAAGATATTTTTAATTAAATCTGAGGGATTTCTGTCCCTGCAAGTCTATTCACCCAAAACTTGTATACTAATCGTAAAATAAATCCATATGAATCGAGCTCTTTATTCCATAGTCTTCTGAAGAGACACAATAGCTTTATATGATTTAATTTAGGCTTTTATTCACATATAATCATTGACCAATGGACATACATAGAGTATAGCCTATCAAATATGGTAAACAGAAGCTCAAATGTGCTTAAAAAAAAAATCTTCATTTGTGTTTCCAAGATGAAGGAAAGTCTTATTGGTTTGTAATGATATTAGATTGATGACAGAACATCCACCCAATGTGTCATCCACCCCAAAAAAATGAGAATGATCTACTCTGTGAGTGCACATGCAGGATAGTAACCCAAAAGTTGACCCTTCAAAAACCACGCAAAGCAATCATGAAGGTAACATAACCCCAGTGGATGAATCAGTGTCTTCTGAAGCAAGCAGTACGGTTCAATACAGTACAGTACAATACGATTCGGGACGGTAAACCCTGATCTGGCTTGCGTTTCCACCACCAACAGTAGGCTATTGTGTTGTCATTCACCTTGTAGCATGAGCAAGTGACGACTCTCTGTCAACCAATCAACAGTGAGTGTAGCTCCACCCTTTTGGTACTGTACTATTGGTACTATTGTGCTAGGTCATCCAACGGAAGGGTCCCAAAAAAGTGGTATGGTACAGTTCGGAATTAGGGTACCATTCACAACTTCTGACAATGGAAATGGCAAAAATTGAGTACCGTACTGTACTGTACTAAAGACTATAGAATAACACAAGATGCATCACTCGTATTATTATGAATGGGAGAAAGTGCAATGCGCAATATGGTGGAATAAGTCCCGCCTCCTAAATAAGAGCCAATCGCCGATTGGTAAAGTTAACGAATCACTGCAGCAGCCGTTAGAAGCTCCGGTTTCTATAGAAACAGTCAGACACGTGCCTCCGAAATGAGGCACAAGAGACGCGCATTTAGGACTGTGCATGCAGATCCAGCCTGAAAAATACAGTTTTTTTGTCATGATTCGAGCGTTTAGAAACAAAATTTATGAGACAGTTGTCAGATTTCATTGGTGATTTCAAATATGAAATTTAATCGAAAGCTTGGCAAACAGCTTTAGAGAATTTTATGTTTCCCCATTCAAAGAGATAGGAGCTGCACTTGAATGCCTGAGAGGCGTTTCAAAGATGGCCGCCGCGTGAAATGACTTGTCTTAAAGGGACTTTGACTGTACTGAACCGTTGAGTTTCACAGACTGTGATGGCGCGTTTTAACGGTCGTAAATCTTGCAAAGTTTTTTATATTTTCATTTTTTTTTTAAAAATGTATGTACATTTATAACACTATACTTAGTATTGTAAAACCTTTTCATCAAATTACAAAAAACTAGTTAAAGCGTTTCTAACACAGCGGCTATGGGAGTGACGGTAAAGTTTACATCTTTCTCTCTACTGACTGCCGCTATCAATCGCTCTCTATTTATTTCGTCTTTTTGAAAGTTGTGAAAACACTGTTGTTTAGTTTTTCTTTTGCTATTTGAGAAAATGGGAACACAAAAAATATATTTAATGTATTCCCTCATTCACCTCCATAGACTTTTACCCAACTATGACGATTTCCGGTTCTGAGAAACCCGGAAATGTGAAAAGGGTCTATAGCCTACTAATATTTCAAACTTATCTAACTATAAACTATCGCTTCCATACGACTGTGAAATGCACGTTCATGAGTTCATGCTAGGTGTAAATATCAGTACGTTCTGAAGCTCACTTGATAAGTGACACAGAAACACAAAGGACTGCCACTTATTGCACAGGCTTCTTATTCTGATTATATGAGGTCTGATTCTTTATATAGTGTATTTGGGTCTAACTGAAGACTTCACCAGAGATTGTCATAATGAAATAGTTGATATTTCAGATTTCAGGTGAATGCCAAATATACACTACCAGTCAAAAGTTTGGAATCAGTAAGATTTTTAATGTTTTTAAAAGAAGTTTCGTCTGCTCACCAAGGCTGCATTTATTTAATTAAAAATACAGTAAAAACAGTAATATTGTGAAATATTATTACAATTTAAAATAACTGTTTTCTGTTTGAATATATTTTATAAAGTAATTTATTCCTGTGATCAAAGCTGAATTTTCAGCATCAATACTCCAGTCTTCAGTGTCACATGATCCTTCAGAAACCATTCTAATATACTGATTTGCTGCTCAAGAAACATTTTCTATCATTTAAATAGCTGACAATATTGACACAATGTATGCACATATGTGAATCTTATAAAACATTAAAAAATGTAAGTTTAATATTTATTTTATTATATATTAAGTATTGCGTTATGGTCTGAGGACCATAATGTGTAATGTATAATGTAATATATAATGTAATATATATAATCTATAAATTAAATGATCAATTAAGTGGTGGAGCCCTTCCAACTTTTTTTTTTTCAAAATAGAAATGTTGCCATCTTATAAACTAATGGTAGGTAAAGTTGTGGGTCGTGTTTTGCTTATTATATCAGTAATATTTTTTTTTTTTTTCAGTTCGATCCGCTATTTTATAAAAAAAAAAAAGTTTTTCACCCCTCCCTTACCCTTTACCTTCTCCACCCTCACACTTTCACCCCACATCGCGCTCACATTTCTCTTTCCTGCACGAGCATGCGAGTAAACCCTCCCCCACCCCTCTGTGTCCGCTGGAGCAATGAGTCTTGATATGATTGGCTCTCGTCCAAGCGCAGCCTGCCCTGATTGGCTGCCTTACCGATTACAGGGCCCTGATTGGTCACATTTCGTTGCATGTTTTACCCGAATCCCGGGCACATTCAGGGACTTCAGCCTTCAAAGCGGGTGATGCAAGGTTTGTGATTGTTTTGCTTTTCTCTTTGAGCTGGGTGTGTGCTTGTCAGAAGAGGCCAAACCGCGCTGATATAGCCCTGTTTTCATTTGCGCTTTTTATTTCTGTCAGGCAGATAAAGGCGGCTGTGGACTGGCTTTGGAAGGGCTGGCTTTCTTAGCTAACACACTTGCATTTAAGGGCACTTAGTTGTCAACACTGTGGCAGAGTTCGGGTTACTTTGAGTAAGTGTGTTCACAGTCACTTGATATTTTAAATGAATCGTTATTCTTTTAAATAGCGGCAACAAGTGACATACTGAAGCTGGAATTAGGACACGATAAATAAAAACCCAACAATATCTATAAAAGTTTAAAGGTTTTATAAGAAATTTAGTGGTGGAGATGTACAAAATGCAGGAATCCAGTCATGCATTAAATACGTGAATATATGATGATTGATCCTGCAACTGAATCTCTTTTTTAACTTAAAGGATTGAAGATTATCTCTGTAAGTTAATATATAAAAATCGAATTGGGCTGTGAATGTGCTTGACATTTACATCCTTAAAGGTGCAATATGTAAGAATTTTGCAGTAAAATATCCAAAAAAACCACTAGGCCAGTGTTATATATTTTGTTCACTTGAGTACTTACAACATCCCAAATGTTTGCAACTATTTGTAAATCGTGAGAAAATTGCAATTTTACCCTCGGTTTCAGGTTTTATTTTGTAGAAACCATGGAAACACTAAAGACTCTTTAATATATTAACTGTTTTAATAGACAAGGGAACAACTGTTTTGATATATTTATAGACAGAAAACTAATTATTGTTATATAGCTCAACATGTTTAGTCTTATTGTTTAAATCTAATTTTCTTGATTTTTTTTTTTTTTTTTTTGCGAGTACCATGCTTTACCATGCCTCAGAGAAAAACACTATTCTGTGAAGTAGCTAACATAGTATAATTAGATGCAGCTTTATTTTTAGTAACAGTAATACAGCATTTTCTCCATCATTCAATACGTTTTAAAATTAATTGCATGCCATTTATCAACACAAGCCATCCAGCATTTAATATGATATTCTAATATTGATCCATCTTACTGCAGCGTGCAACAAGTGTCTCACAGCAGCCACTGAGCGAACGCACAGAGTAACGTTATAACATCATTTTCAACACACTCAAATGTATCTAATATGATAAACAGAGCTGCGTTACCTCATACTCATGACCGGAAAAGCAGAAGTGGCGCCGGCGACTATGGCATAATAAAAGTTCAGCTGCTCGTGGCGTGTGTTGCGCAATCGCTCCAGCGGCCTCGTTCAGCTCCCACAACACTCGGTCCTGCTCTGCTTCATACTAAAGTAACGTTAATAAACGCATCCATGAACATGATTTCTTCTCGAGTCCTATCCCAATTCTTTTCCACCGGCTGTGATGTGAAGACCACATGTCCCAAGATTCTGCGCTCAACTTGGCGTCATCAAGCTACGCCTTTGTTTTGACCTCTAGCGGGCAGAAAATATTACACATTGCACCTTTAATGTCTAAACTGCAGCTCATTCATTTTCATTACCTATTAGTAATAGTTAGTTTCTCCTTATTTATTTTCATAAATTCATCAATAATTTTTTTTTTTCATGAATATTGTTCGGTTCAGACAAAAATGCCTCAATACTCAAAGGCTTTGTGTAGTTAACAAGTAATGAACCTTTATTAAAAAAATTATATGTATGTATAATTTTGGCACTGTAATGTTTTCAAAACTTTTAATCATTCTATTTTTTACCACCCTCTGGTGTGACAAATGAATTTTTAAAATTACAAATATTCCATATAATCTGAGTTAATATGAGGTCATAAAAACGACATAAATAATAATTACAAAAATCTTTTTACAGTGGTTGTAGAGGAATTTTAGCTTGTTACACCTCAAAGTATTTAATGTCACCTACCCTTCAGTAAGTGCCAGTAGTCTTATTCTATTGCTAGTCAGTTTTAAGTGTGTTTCATTCGTATTGATTTATTGTCATATATTTATGTATAATTTTTATTTACTAAGTGGTCTACTTTGGTCATATTTTTAGTGTCTGTTTTTTCTGTAGTTGCAGAGCAGAACATCGAGTGCTTTCATAGGATCCTGTAGAATTTTGTCTGTTGTTGAGAACACGGTTGACTGAAATCACAGCACGAGCTGCGCCAAGACTCCAAGACAGAGAATAATCTTGATTGAATCACTGCCTGTTCTCTGGCATTCACTATGTAGATATTCCATAGATAAAATCTGTTAATGGACTTTGATCTAATGATGGACTGATTGGTCTCAGCGGGTGTTTTAATGGAATTTTCTTGCTTCTGCACTCCCCGATTGCAGCTAAGTTTAATATGATGCGTTCAGTCACACTGAATTTATTTAGGGAAATGTTATCCATGCACCCTCTTCCTTTCAAGATAGGCGATGTGAGGGAGTTTACCCATTCGCCACGCTGCAGTGTGTGTGTGTGCTGGCAGGGAGGCGGCAGCAGCAATGTGCGTCTGAGGCAGTGTAATCTTTCTCAGGGGCATCTTTCTTATGCTCTCTGCCTCTCCCCACTTCTATTTTTCCCTCTTTTATTGTCTTTTTCAATAGGTTTTTGAGGTTTTCACCGGTGCCAGTTGCGATATTCCTCATTCATCATGGATTGTGTCCACTGACAGGCTCTTTTCCCAGCTGTCCTCTTAACGTGGCTCAGAATTGATTTGACTGTGGTGGATGTGCGGTTTGGTGTTGAGATGGTTTTCACCCTGTTATGTCCTTGCACTGTTTTACAAGGAGAAAATATGCCCAGTTGGTTTTAGAGAAAATATATATCTACTAGGATTTTACAGTGGCAAAACTGACCAGCTATATATTAAGAAGATTTTGACATTCCTAAATCACATTAAAGGAAGCTGAGATAGTCTTTTTTTCCCTATTGTGATGTATATCAGGCCCTGTTTACACCTGGTATTAAGATGTGTTTTGGTCGTTTGGATCACAAGTGGACGACGCTAAATACAGGTGTAAACGGGGTCTAAAACGTTTTGAGCTTGTCCACTTTCAACCACTTCAAGAGGTAGTTAAAAATGCATTTGACTGGATTGCCTTTGTAGTGTAGATGCTAGGGGTGTGAAGAGATCTTGTGCCATATTAAAATGTGACGAGATTT
Organism: Hypophthalmichthys nobilis; assembly: GCA_037950665.1. Lineage (NCBI taxonomy): Eukaryota > Metazoa > Chordata > Actinopteri > Cypriniformes > Xenocyprididae > Hypophthalmichthys > Hypophthalmichthys nobilis. Next base: position 25,337,346 of record CM075491.1, on the reverse strand, counting down.
CTTGTTATATGCCACTGCTATGTTTACATTACATTACGGTGCCCACCGTGGCATCTCTTCCGCTGTTGTTTTGCTTTTTTTATAGAAATAAAAACCATTTAATTCAGTTGGATAACGGTCGCTTCAATTGTAAACTATTGTATAAACGTCTGCTCTGCTCATCCAGCAGGAATCACAGTTCACTGATCACGTGACGAGAGTAAGGCGAGATGACTGACAAGACCATGGAGGATTAATTGCACAACAGAGCTTAAGTGTCTGATAAATGTCTTATCTTGTAGAAAGCATGATTAGCACCGCCCTCCCTATACACAGAGTACACGCAATCACGAATTCGAAAGCGAAAGTAAAACGCGAGCTCCTGGATGCGTGCAAATTAGGCTACATGCAATAGCTTGTCTCCCAATATTAAACCTATCTTAGGCAAGTTGTAGTTGTAACCACCTCTTTGCTCTGGTCTCTGTTTTGGTCTCTGTTTGCACTTTGAATACTGAGAGAGAGTACTTTGATTATGGTTGCACTTATTGTTTGCACTTAATCAGACTAAGAAAAAACTGTTATTTTTGTTAATTTTTCTGTTTTTTTTTTTTTACACATGAATTAAAAAAGTAATGATATGCACGAATAAATCATTTATAATAAATACTGCAATTTTCTATAAAAAATAAGAATTGTCCATTTAGATTTCATCGTAACTAAAGAATTGTTTCACAAGTTGTATCAAGTTTGTGAGGTATGACAACTATTGTTATTACAGATTTTAGGGTATGTCAACTTGTTAGATAGCATTTTCTGTCTTCTGGTGTCTGGAATGTTATATTAAGTAATAAAACTAGTTACTTAAGTTTAATGGTCAGATAAAAGCAAGTTAAACCTGACTTTTAGTTAACAAATCATGGATTTTCCATAAATTTTCCTACTAGATCAATGCATGAGTGGCCGTTTTATGGCACAGGCATGATTAGCCAGCTTATTCGATGTGGCCGAAGTGCTCGGATCGCATATGTGACGCATACTTTGTGCTTCACTTGCCAAAACCAACCGTCCCCTGAGGTCCTGACCAGCGCTAATGAATTCACAAAGAATGGGGCTCTTCTGCTTGAGTGCCAATCTGTCTGACTTCTCCACTGGAGCGCACACACGCAAGATACAGTATGTCTGTGTTCCCAGACTGTCTTGTTATTCACATACTGTAACAGAGGCCTAGCAGATAACAGAAATACAGTATAGTACATGCCACACAATACACGGTGCATACATAGCCTTCATGTTTTATAGGTGGAGTGTGAGTTAAACTGATAAATTTTTGTGAAAACCCAGTGATTCTTTAAATATATGAGAATAGGATAGTATGTTTTAACAGTTCATATTAAGGAAAACCGTTATGTGAATCAGTTAAAAAACTGAACAAATAGTTAGGGTTGATTCTGTGATAGATTATCACAGGAAATAATTTTGACACTTTCAGTTTCTAATAATCAAATATTTTGTGCAGTAATGTACTTGCAGTGGAAGTCTTTGGGATAAGATATTAATCTGAGATAATGTTCAAACTTAGTATAGCCACTATAGGGCTGGATCATGTGGTCAGGTGGTATACTCTATATACTATAGAGATTCAGCTGTACCATACAACTGGTTTATGTGTAGTGTAATTAATAAATTCCCACACTGAGCAGAAAACTATAATCAACTCTGTGAAAGCAAGCGACAGCTTCCAGTGTAGGCAGCTTTGTTGATTTTAACAGGAGCGGTGTAGTTTTGAGGAGTTTTGCTACACATTTCCAGAGTAATAATGATGTAATGGTTGTTTACGGTTGCCGAGCAGCGGTGTAACTTGTTGCATTAATTCAGAATTCCACTGTTAAGTGGTCACACCAGCATGTATTTACAACAGCCTTCAATGCAGCTCATTTAGTCATATTTATAATGTATTTCTGTTTTGTGGTAGACTAAAGTGCTTCATAATGTAAAACTGTTTTTGCCAGGATTATCATTCATTAATAGTTATGAATAATAATATCTAAAGTGAATATTTTTAACATAGTTATAACTACTAGATAGTTATGTACTATGTAGAATGTTTTGGGTTCGAATTTCAGCAAATAACTTCCCTTACAGTGATGCAGTCATTGCTCCCACCACTACAAAAGACTTGAGCATTATGTGTTACTTTAAAAAATGAGACTAATGTGGTAAAATTGCTTACTGACATTGTCTGTTATATGAAATCTTTCATCTCATGTTATGATGACCATGAAAAGATACTAAATTAACACTAACTTTTGCATGATAGCAGAAGGATACCAGAAAGGAAGTGGCCTCCACTTAAAGGTGCAATATGTAAGAATTTTGCAGTAAAATATCCAAAAACCCCTACGCCAGTGTTATATATTTTGTTCACTTGAGTACTTACAACATCCCAAATGTTTGCAACTATTTGTAAATCGTGAGACAATTGCAATTTTAACCAAGGCTCCGGGACGTGTGAGAAGTCGCCTGTCAATTGCGTCATACCTGCAATGACCGGAAAAGCGGAAGCGGCGCCGGTGACTGTGGCATATTAAAGCTCAGCTGCTCGTGGCGTGTGTTGCGCAATCGCTCCAGCAGCCTCGTTCAGCTCCCACAACACTCGGTCCTGCTCTGCTTCATACTACAGTAATGTTAATAATCGCATCCATGAACATGATTTCTTCCCGAGTCCTATCCCAATTCTTTTCCACCGGCCGTTGAGGTAAAGACCACATGTCCCAAGATTGTGCGCTCAAACTTGCCGTCATCAAGCTACGCCTTTGTTATGAATAGGTCTCTAGCGGACAGAAAATCTTACATATTGCACCTTTAAAGGAGAAGCTTCTTAATTAACTTTATTTTTTTTGTGTGTGTACGGAACTACTGTCCAAAAGGTTTTTTAATGTTTACAAAAGATGTCTCTTATGCTCACCAAGACTGCCTTTATTTGCTCAAAAGTACAGGAAAAACAGCAATATTGTGAAATATTATTACGGTTTAAAATAACTGTTTTCTATTTTAATATATTTTAAAATGTAATTTATTCTTGTGATGCAAAGCTGAATTTTCAGCATCATTACTTTAGTGTTCAGTGTCACATGATCCTTCAGAAATCATTCTAATTTGCTGATTTGCTGCTCAAGAAACATTTCTTATTATTATCAATGTTGAAACAGTTGTCCTGCTTAATATTTTTTGTGGAAACCATGATAATTTTTTTTCCAGGATCCTTTGATGAATAAAGTTTAAAAAAAAATTGGAATAGAAATTTTGTAACATTTTAAATGTCTTTACTATCACTTATGATCTATATGTGTTAAAAAACAACTTTTGAACAGTAGTGTATGGTGTACATCACCATACCACAAGCACCCCCAGAATATCTAGACTTCCATTGTAAGTGCAGTACTACTTAAATGTGTTTTTTTTTTTTTTTTTTTTTTTTTTTTATTGTTACAAAATGAGGTATGTGGTAATCAGCAGCATGCAAATGGTGTTCATAGAGCTTAAGCTGTATTGAAGCTGTAACATCCTCTGACAAATTGTGGTTGAGCACATTTGCATAGTAGGATCATGGGTTATGTGGCCTGTGTTAACTGATCATAGCTTTGATGAGGATTGTGAGTTTATCTAAATGAATCAGCTGACAAATGATGCATGTTGCAGCTGGAGGAGACGCTTAACAAATTCTGTTATACCATTGAAAGCAAATGACTCATTAAGTAAACGGTTAGAATGACTTTTAAAAATATGATAAAAGTGGTGATAAGGCTATTAAAAACAACACTTTCAAACAGATTTGTGCTGATTTTGAATGAACATGTCTCGAGACACCTACGTTTTGTCTAGAGTGGTGCAGGTATGATGTCAGAACCCAGAAGACTAATTTGCCGCAGGTTCCTTTGAGATTTTCCTATGGGGTTTTATAATGGGGGTTTTAGAGTTATTTCAGTTATGTTCATTTTTAAAAACTTATGTTTTTAATAAGTAACTAGATAAGGCAGTTTAGGGTGTGAGTGTGTGCAGTGTACGTTGTCGAACAAAACGTCAAAGTATTGTCAAGTTATGTTTACCACAGGCTTTATTTTAAAAAAGGGTTACCTATGGGATTTTATAAAACCCATTATAAAACCCAAAAGGAAAATCTTGAAGCGGTAATGACATATATATATCGTTACCACCATATAAAATGTCTAGCCTTAGAAATTTTGCTATACCGTGTATATCGCGGTATGTAAACAACATATATGCGTATCACAGCACTATTGACACTTCAGAGTGATGAAACGCATGAATGAGAATATAAAGAGCGGGACGTAATTGATGTTAAAAAGAGTTATAAGTGCAGTATATCATGTAAAGAAACATGGTGTGCCGCTCGTGCTGACTGGCACACTGCCAAAGTGTGCGCACGGAAAGCTGCCTCTCTCAGAATGTGATCGTGAATTTGGGACATGCTAGATGTTAAAAAGTGTAATTAAGCACAAAATGAACTCAATGCTGTGCTCGCGCTGTCTAACACAGCTTAAAGGATTATTTCACTTTCAAATGAAAATTAGCCCATGCTTTACTCACCCTCAAGCCATCCTAGGTGTATATGACTTTCTTCTTTCTGATAAACACTCTCGGAGATATTTTAATAAATATCCTGACGCATCCGAGCTTTATTATGGCAGTGAACGGGACCCACGAGTATGAGCTGAAGAAAGTGCCTCCATCCACATAATTCATCCATTATAAATGTGTACTCCACACGGCTCCGGGGGGTTAATAAAGGCCTTCTGAAGCGAATCGATGCGTTTGTGTAAAAAAAAAAATCCATATTTAACAAGTTATGAAGTAACTTCCACCAGACCGCCTTCCGTATTCAAGTTACGAAGAAAGTGTAAACTAGCATCGCATCAGTTAGACTTTTTCCGTAAGGGAAGTCGTAGGATGTAGCATAAGCTTTTTGAACTGCGGGGTTTTACACTTTCTTCGTATGTTGAATACGGAAGGAGGTCTGGCGGTCTGGCGGAAACTAGATATTTTATAATATCACTGCCATTATAAAGATCGGATGCGTCAGGATATTTATTAAAATATCTCAGAGAGTGTTTATCAGAAAGAAGAAGGTTATATACACCTAGGATGGCTTAAGGGGGAGTAAAGCTTGGGCTAATTTTCATTTGAAAGTGAACTAATCCTTTAAGTGTGCACACAGAAAGCTGCGTCTCTCAGCATGCAATCGCGAATTCAGCTCTCTTTTGCGTCTTATTGCGCTTGAATGGTCGAATACACACACAGTTATGTCAGAATGCCCATTGTATGGAGTATTCATGTTATGGGTGTAAACCGGATGTGTATCCATGCGTTTGGTCTTATAGACAGCAGCCTAATATACCTGCGGCTCGTGTCATTAATGTGTAACTTTGTTTAGCTTTAATAAGAATAAATTTATATTTAATTCATACAGTGAAGAATATTTTATTTTTACATTTGATTATTGTACCTGAAAAACTTCATTTGTTTAATTCATATTTTTGTTATATTGTATTTGTCCTATTGTTTGCAATTTGCTTCTTTTTTTCTTCTTTTTATTTATTTAAAAAAGAGACAAAAATAACTATTGTGATATATATCGTTATCGTGAAATAAAATGTCTCATATCGTGGAATAAGAATTTGGTCGTATCGCCCACCCCTAAACCAGCGGCGAATTAGTGTTCCATGTTCTGACATCATACACTGTAAAAAAAAAAAAAAAAAATTGTTGGCTTAATTTAAAAAAAGTAAGTTTGCTGGTTGCCTTAAAATTTTAAAGTCATTGAAATAAAAAAAATTGAGTTTATACAATGAAGGCGATTGGTTAAATCAACAGAATCTCAAAATATTATGTTATCTGAACCACATTAATTATTGAAGTTGATTTGACAAACGAAAAATGTTTTAATTAATAGCAAATCATGAAAATAATTTTTTACAGTGTACCTGCACCACTCTATTCTGCCACTGGTTTTAATGCGAGAGCGTGTCCTGTGTGAGCGGCTAAACCTGACCCTGTTCATACTTACTTATTTTTGGAGACGTCTCAGAGCTGCCCTTCAGGACTGTAGGATTCAGTAATTGGTTTTCTGAGAGCTAAATAACCCAGAATTATCACTGTCAGAGGCGTTTAATTAACTCTCACTCAGTATAAGTATTCATCTATAGTTAAAAGTGACCCCTATTTTTATGTTACATATACATTTTAGAATTTTTATATATATATTTTTTTTACATTCTAAAATACATTCATAAACAATAACATGTTTAATAATAGAAAATACACAGTCAAATTTCCTTCCCTTGATGTTGTTTTTCTTTCGCAATTTTCCATTCATCTTTTTTCTTTTGCCCCTCTCAGGAAACAAAAGATCAATTTTGTGAGAGAACAGGCTCCACCCCATTCCTCTTCAGTCTTTCTTGTAGCCACCTCACACACTCGTTCCTCTCTCACTCTCGCTCTCGCTCTCCCACTCCCATAAATGCAGTGACACTTGCATTCTGTGTGTGCATGCGTGTTTGTCCGAGTGAGAGAGTCGAAATAGAAAGTGAGGGAGCGGGGGGGAGAGAGGGAGTTGGAGAGAAAGAGAAAGACAAGGAGGGGTGGGAGCGCGTGCGCGCGTGTGTTTAAGCTAGCTACTCACAGAAAAGAAGGAATAAGAAAATTGAAGTAGCCGCCATATGCTGAGGATTTTGGTGAATGCCTTGCTGAGGAGACACGCTCATTTTTCAGGCGGATCCTAAGAGATGGGAAGCTCACATTTGCTGAACAAAGGCTTGCCTATAGGTAAACGTTTACCTTTCCTTCTGCATGGGGCCACACGTGAAAGTGTTGTACGGATATCTGTGCCAATATTTGAGCGTTCGTTCGGCTGTCGTACAGTATTCTGGCTTCCCCTCCCCCTCTTCCTTTCCTCCTCCCCTCCTCTCTGCTCCGCTTTTCCCTCTTTCCTATTATCTTTCATCTCAGCCATTCATCCACGTACAATTGGTTGCTTTCTGCTTTCTGTTTCCCGTGCGAAGACAATATTCATCTGAGAGCTGGGGCTACGGACCTCTGATGGCTCGCTTTATTAACTGCATTAATCTTTCCGAGCTCGAAAGATAAAAAAACACACTATCCCCTCTGGAAAATTTGAGGGGTTGGCAAGGACATGACTCTCTCTCCTATGGCCCTCCCGCACATTGTGCAGTGGAAATGTGGCTTCCAGTTCCGGCCTTGACTTACTTCCTAATTTTGCTCTCTTCGAAGGAAATTCTCATTCTAGAAGAGTCCAAAAACAGCAATACTTAGCCTTAGGAAGAATAGTTTTTTTGAGGATTTCATGGAAATAGTTATGCCATTCTTTTGCGTACAGCTAATGGGCAACTATTTAATCTTAAAATAAACAATTCTGTCATATTTGATTGGCAATATTCCTGATCTGACAGTACAAATACTTTTTTTGGTCATATTTTTAGGTTGAGTGGTTAAGAATGTTGGCTAATGAAAGTTAAATACAGATAAAATTATTACAATTTTCAAGTGACTCCCTTTCCACCTTTTTGAAAATTCCCAAGTGCACATTTCCAGGAAATCTTGGATGAGAACAATACATTGGCTTTCCACAAATTACAAAAAAAACAAGATTCACCCCAGCTCACTCTGTGACATGCAAAACAGTGCCATTAAAAACAGGTTTTGTTCTTTTCACACGGTGAACGAGAGGTTGGGATTTGAAATTGGCTTTCATTTTCACCACAAGACAACAAAGGGGGGGATGTCAGCTTGAATTATTGCCCATGGGCAGTTGAGGTCTTTAGACGCCATGTGTGACTGACCCTGTTGGTTCTTGTTGCTATGAACTAGCTAATTCAAACAGATCTAGCTCACCCTCGGGGCAGGGCAATATGAACAGAGCGCCGAGGGATTTTGACAGAACGGTGTGGTGCGAGAAACTACCATGTGTTTTTTTTTCCAACGCAGGATTCTTGATTTACCTAGCTGTGATTTTACATGCAAAGACGTAGAGAGTCAAAGATTGTTCTTATAAGCAAAATATTTAATGCTTTTCTTGATTGTAGCATTTGATCCTAGAGCTGTGGGCTTTTATGTGTGCTTGGAAGCATCTATTGCACGTTGTTGGCAGTTTGTCCTAATCAGAAAAAGGAGATTACCGAGGCTGTGTTACAAGATAACCGGATCCTGCTGAGATAGTTTAGATGTCACCAACACATAATTTACGGTTGTAAAAGTTCACCTTCATTACAAATGGAGAAAACAGCTGGTTCTGTGTGGGAACACAAGGAATCTTTTCACAGAGGTAAAAGAGGTCTTGTTTGTGCATAAACGTGTGTATTGTGTGTGTGTGTGTGTGTGTGTGTGTGTGTGTAAGAGTGTGAAAGACTATCCTGAGAGCAGGAGTGGGTGGGGCTGATAAAGGTGGGTGTGTCTGTGTCTTTTGGGCATGATTACACCATGTCTGCACTTGCCAGGCTATACATGGTAAAATTGGGAGAGGTCACAGGTGTGCATATTGTACTTTTGTCACTATATCATTAACAAATAACTAAATATCTTACATTTGAAATATTTAAACGTTAGCTTCTCAAGTACACTTATGTTCAAAAGATTAAGATTAAGATTTTTTAAAGAAATTAACCCCTGGTTTCACAGACAAGGGTTAAGCCTAGTCTCAGACTAAAATACATGTTTGAGCTGTTTTAACTGAAAGCAACTTGTACTGACATATCTTAAAATATGTCAGTGTCATTGTTTTGTCTCAAGATTCACACCAGTAATGTGTTTTTCTAAGGCATGTTTATAAAAGCTACTTAAATGTCCTAATTGAACTAAGGCCTAATCCTGGCTTAATCTAAGCCCTGTCTGTGAAACCAGGCCTAAGACTTTTATTCAGCAAGGACAAATAAAATCAACCGAAAGTGACTGAAAGGACATTAATAATATTACAAATAGTTATTATTTCAAATAAATGCTGTTTCCACAACTGTTTTCAACATCGATAACAATAAGAAATGTCTCTTGAGCAGCAAATCAGCATATTAGAATGATTTCTGAAGGATCATGTGACACTAAAGACTGGAGTAATGATGCTGAAAATTCAGCTTTGCATCACAGGAATAAATGACATTTTAAAATACATTACAATAGAAAACAGTTATTTTAATTTGTAATAATATTTCACAATATTACTGTATTTTTGATGACAAATGGAGCCTTGGTGAGCATAGGAGAGACCAACCCCAACATTTTGAATGGTGTTATGCATATACAAATTGATTTTCCATTGACTGTTGTTCTGTTGGTAGATATTTTTTCACTGACAGAAGGCAGAATGCTAAGTTCTGCTACTTAGCCATGCAGCAGACCTATCGCCAATGTCAATACAGCGCAACAGTGACTGCCCACCTTTTCAGCAGCCTTGGTTCTGGAAGTGTTTTTCCAATTTATTTTCTCCATAGGGATTTGATCCAACCAACCAGCTCTGAGATGAATCAACATTACAAACATTTACTTAAAGCAAAAATATGCGAAAATCAGATACAAAGACAAGAGTGTGTACCTAAAGTTTTTTATGAGTGAATGAACTGCATTCCCATGAAGCATTGAGAATGCTGTAATTGAACAAAAAAACAATGGTTTAGTAAAAAACGATTGATTTAATTGTCATTGATAATATACAATTCAATATATTTGAAGTTTATTCCAAAATATTCAAATACATACCCATATATTAGTGTATGAGAGTGCAGGAAAACCGACTTGATTGAGTCATTCGCAGTGCTTCATGGGAGTGGGCACCCGACCACTGATAAGCACTTTTGGAGTGGCTTTTATATTTGGCTCAAAATCTATCAGCATGGCCAGCATATATTGGGTTATCACAGTAAAATGATAATTTAGGACTTAAAATGTTGGTGGTCTTAGATGAGTAAATGTGAGGAGCATGAATCTGCACAGTTTGAGGTACTGGGATAAGATTATTATTACACATCATCATCTGTGTTATACTTTAGCTGCAGTTACTTTAAGATCATTCATTGTTTTTCCTCAAAGCTGATTTCACATGAGCACTTGTGTATTTCATCATGATGTCATCAGTCAGTCCTCTTATAAAGGGTTTGATATCAAGTGTCTGGTTGATTATATATGTATCACAGTCTAGTTAATTCTGTTATCATATAACCATTTCATTGGGGGAAAAAAATGTCACTGACCACCAGTAATGAATAGTTATATGTAAGAAAGGTCTTGTTCTTTTCATTAGTTCTTTTGATGTGTCTTTTATGAGTGGATATAAAACCTCTACAATCTCTGTATTACTGTAATGACAACTGCAAAGCATGAAAATCATTTTTAATATTGAGCAATAAAGGAAGGAATCAACCGACTGCTAATACAGAGTGTTGTCTTTTTCTGTGTTAATAAGTCACTTTATTTTTAGAATCTGAAACTTGGCATTCAATATTTGTGTTAATCCTTGAGCCAAATCATTTGGAAAGATTGATACTAGAACAGTAAATTCCCTTTGCCTATGCAGACAAAATTAAACACACCTGAACACAAGCTCAAGACATGTAACATGATTTATTTCTCTCTACAGGCATCAGGCCTCCCATAATGAATGGGCCCATGCACCCTCGTCCTCTGGTGGCACTGCTGGATGGGCGGGACTGTACGGTGGAGATGCCCATCCTGAAGGACGTGGCCACCGTGGCCTTCTGTGATGCCCAGTCCACCCAGGAGATCCACGAGAAGGTAACTGTACAAGCAGCACTTAATGTCACTTACTTTGGTATAGTAGCACTATGTTTGATTTTGCTCTTGGATTAATTAATACAAAGTTCTGTCATGAAACTCCAGATGGCGCAGGCTGATAGGTGCTTAACTTAATCTGCTTGTAATCACATCATTCTCTATAGGGCACAGCTAATTGGTTTCTGCTGTATCAGTAGCCAATGAGCTTGCTGCTCAACTTTCAAATACTTGGTCAGCGCCTACATAGCAGTTTGCAGCACGCTTTCAGAAACCCTCCACCTTCCCCAGCTCCACCTGTATAGATCTGCTACGGGTAATTCATGTACGCTATATTGTACAGCAGCAGCATGTCTTACTTGCTCACAGCAGTGTGTCGTGTATGTATTGGCGGTAGGAAGTCTGAACTTGTTCTGCTGCAGCAGCAATAACCAACAGCAGCAGCAGAATAGCAGATCAATTCTGCCAAGACTAAACATATTAACATTGTCATATCCATTACCACGCCAAACACTCTGAGAGTTATCATGACAGAACTTGTTGTATTATTTTTGTTTTAAATTGATTTGGATAAGATTTAGTGGTGCTCCGATCAGGATTTTTGCAGCTGATTACCATTTTTTTGTCATCATGATCGGCCGATACTGATCCTGATCCTGATCCTGATCTTTCAAGCTTTATTTAAGTAATAATTAAGCTCTCGGTTTAATGTCAGTGTTTTTTTTTTTTTTTAAGATAAGTAATACCACAGATGTTATTTACAGTAATGCTAGAGATTGTTGTTTTAATTGAGAATGAACATAAATAAGCACAACAAATATTAATTTTACAGAGAACATATTTTAATAGGCCTTTAAAACATTATATATCCATATTAGGATACAATGGCTTATTAAAAAGCCTACAAGACTTAATGTCAAACTAAACATAATTACAACCCATAAGGTGTAATTAAACATTGTCCAATATGTGACTGAGGTCAAAAACAAATAGAAACACTGCAACTCCTAAATGAACAAAATGAGTAGTCTGAAACAGAAATGATCAGGAATATTATTCAGCAAGTATTTGTGTCATTCCTTTCTACATCCTAATTAAGTAGGTAAGGCAGGATTTTCTTTATAAAGTCAAGCTTTTCTGCATTTTGGGGAGATCATCTGTTCCTCTTTTAATCCAAAACATATGCAGCTGTACTGAATAGTCACTCACCATCAACACTCGAGCACTAAACTTCAAGCACTAGAAATAGAAATACAAAATAAATTGTATAAAGTAATCAAATGTACAAAAATGGCGTATAAAAAAAATCTTCACAAAAGTGATTTAGTTAAGAGCAATGTTTGATTAACATGAATGGCAAGGATGACAGCAGCTTTATTACTGCGCGTGAGTGGTTTCAAATCACTTTTTCTTAAAATGCAAGGCTTAAAGGGTTAGTTCACCCAAAAATGAAAATTCTGTCAATAATTACTCACCTTCATGTCGTTCCACACCCGCAAGACCTTCGTTCATCTTCGGAACACAAATAAATATATTTTTCATAAAATCTGATGGCTCAGTGAGGCCTCCATTGACAGCAAGATAATTAACACTTTCAAATGCCCAGAAAGGTACTAAAAACATATTTAAAACAGTTCATGTGACTACAGTGGTTCAACCTTAATGTTATGAAGTGACGAGAATACTTTATTCAAAACTACACCTTCAACTACACCTTCAAAACGAAATAATGACTTTATTGAACAATATCTAGTGATGGGCGATTTCAAAACGCTTTTGAAACTTTACGAACCTTTTGTTTCGAATCAGTGGTTCGGACCGTGTATCAGGTTAAACCACTGGAGTCACATGGAGTACTTTAAAGTTGTCTTTACTACCTTTCTGGGGCTTGAAAGTGGTAGTTGCGTAGGCTGTCAGTGGAAGGACAGAAGGCCCTCAGATTTCATTAAAAAGACATTCATTTGTGTTCCAAAGATGAACGAATGTCTTACGGGTTTAGAATGACATGAGGATAAGTAATTAAAGACAGAATTAACCCTATAATTCGTGGCCACAATATTTTTGTCCGCATCTCATGTGCAAAACGCTGTACAAAACAAAGCAACAAGCTTCACAATGTAACTTTCTCCACTTCTGAAATAATGGGCAGAGAAAAATAACATAACCCAATAATATCACGGCCAATCAAATCCAAATGGATAAAACAAATTCCTGGCCATTTATTCCCACTATTTCACTAAGGAATATTTCACGTCAGAGAAGTAAAACGCATGGTGAATGCTGTTCATGTGGATTTATTACATCTGTGTGGAGTGGTATTTTTTCATCACTGGTTCATACAGATTAATATATCATGTAATATATGTTTGAGTACGGTTCTGCAATTCATCATAGATCCCACTGGCTCGACATGATGGAGCCTCTTTGGCTTTGTTACATGGAAAAAGCACTTCATCTCACAGGCTAAAAAAGTAGATTGCACAATGGGGTAATATTTATGAGGCTGTGAGCGTTTTTGCCAGAAATGAGTAGAATGATTCATTAGATGAATTCACTGGATAACGTGATGAAATCTCACAGCCATCCTACTAGCTGTACTTCATGTGATTTATTTATTTCATTCTCAATCTCTCTTGCACACAGTCATTGATCAATCATTTTCTTTAACATTTTTTATAACTAGATCTGTCATGTTATGATGTTTCATTGTGAAAGAACACATTGCTCTTTATCAATCATTATGAATGGTGGACATTATCTGACTCCAGTGTCATGTGTCTGAAAGAAATATGCACCATAAATTAAATTTGATAGTATTTAAGGTTCAATCATGAACTAACAATGAACAACAATTTTTACAGCATTTATTTATAGGGAATGTTAATTTCTACTTACACTACCATTTAAAAGTTTGTGGTCAGTACGTTTTTTTTTTTTTTTGTATTCTGCAAGGATGCATTAAATTGATCCAAATTTACAGTAAATACATTTTTAATGTTACAAAAGATTTCTATTTTAAATGTACTCAGTTTTTTTACTTTCAATTCATCAAAGAATCCTGAAAAACAAGTATCATGTTTCCACAATATGAAGCAGCACAACGGTTTTCAACTGATGATAATCAAAAATGTTTTTTTTTTTGAGCACCAAATCAGCATATTAGAATGATTTCTGAAGGATCATGTGACACTGAAGACTGGAATAATAATGCTGAAAATTCAGCTTTGCATCACAGGAATAAATTACATTTTAAAATATACTAAAATCGAAAGAGTTAATTTGAATTGTAAAAATATTTCACAATATTACTGTTTTTACTTTATTTTTATCAAATAATTGCAGCCTTGGTGAACATAAGAGATATTGTAATATATTGTATATTTAGTACATTGTTAATTCGTGTCATAAGACAAATTAATTTTAAAATATACAACTTCAAATGTTAGATCATGTAGAAATCAACATTAACCTAGATTAATAAATGCTGAAAAATATCAAATACTACTGGCTGGAACAAGAGCAAGTGCACCATTTGATAATGTGTTCGTACACAGAGGAAAACCTGATTTGCCACTGTCAGGATTATTAAGTGACGGTTTTCTCTTTCACATTGCCCATGAACCTAAATTAAACTCATTTGCTCCATTCATTCACCTGGCTACACACGAAAGACCAGCCATAAATCATTCCCTCTCAACACAATTCGCTTAATTCCATGTCATATAAATATTTACTCCCTCTGAATGCGTTTATGCTCATTCAGACATTTAATGTAGCCAGTGCCCGCACATTTTTTCTGCTGAACTGCCGATTGCTTTTGGCATGTTTTGTGTGGTTCTGGGTGGCTGCCAGGTTGATTCTCAAAGAACACTCCCCAGGCCGGCACAGACAGATGGCACTCCCTTTCTGCCCCTTCCCACAAACCTACAAAGAGCCTCCTTATTTAACTTATTTAATCAGACGCTGTTGAATGGACAGAAACTGTACAGTCTCCTCACATGGAGAAACAAGCTTCTGATAAGATGTAAAATCAATTGTCTGTCTGGGAGAGAAAGTATTAGCAGATGATAAAAGTGAAATGAAAACTGTCTACTAAAACTAAAAAAAAAAAAAAAAGACTGTAAAAATCTCATTCTGTTGTAGCTCATAAAAAACACTGATTGCTTATTGCGGTGATTTTTCTTGAAAGATGTCAAACCAAATGATGTTTTTCATCATCTACCAGAGTTATGATGTGGTAAATCTGTTTATGTTGTGTGGTACTCCAGAACTTGATGGTTTATTAGGTTATGTCAAGTGTTTTCAAGTAAACTGATTAATCATCATGAACCCTTTGTTAGTGAAGTTGTACAGTGAAGCTCTTGTTTTTGGTCATCAGCAGAAAACGACTCATCTTGTCGAGTCATATTAACAGTGAAACGTTGCAGGCGTATAGTGTATATCATAATACTGTCCTCTAAAGAGCCTACCTCAGGTTTTTCTAATCTGATTCACAATGTAAAAACATGAAGTGCAAATTTACTCCTGACAATGAAACATCCTCACATTCTCATTACCGTATATAAAAACATTACTATCATTATTATAACCTCACAACCACGTTTTATGCATCTTCCATTTTATTTATTCATTGTAAAGTATTTTTACATCTTGGTAGAATTTTTGCAATGGTACACACCTGATTTTATTTATTTTCTATTGATTAAAATAAGCATGAATTAAATTCAGCACAATAAATACTACTAATAATAAATACTACAATTCAAATAATATATTGTTGTTTCTGAAGTGTTCAAATAAAAATGCCTCAAATATAATATAATATAATATAATTTGTGATTTTTAAAATGTAATTTGTGATTAAATCTTTAAATGGCAGTTGAATAATCTTCATGTCTGAGTTTGATTCTGTAGGACTGGGATTAAAGCCATATCAATGCAGCCAGTTTTTAAACCAGTTCTTTTGAATTTTTTTTTGTAATGACCTCAGTTTATCTGGTTTAATGTCTACCCATATGAAGGTGTAGAACCTGGAGTTTGAAATTAATTTCATTTCATAGCTTAATCTTCTTGGCCAGGGTGAAATTGGCTCAAGCCTGCAATGCTGTGCATGTTAATAATGAGTATTAATATGCACAGCGTTGCAGACTGGAGCCAATTTAATTCATGTTTCAAATAACTTGCATTGTGAGCATTTAAAAATATTAAAGTATTGTTCTTGATAAATACAAAATAGCGCAGGGGGTCAGCAGCCTATGGCAGGGAGGGGTAATTGCTGGCATGCGAGCAAAAGCGAGAGGGGTGCATGTATTTCATTCAGATAAAGTACCTCACACCTGCATACAAATCTACATTTTGAGGTAATCATTCCTCATAGTAACACAACTTGTTTTATTAAGTTATGAGCTATATACTATTAAAGTGTCAGAATCAAACTGTGCAAGTCAATGAAAGCATAGAGCTCTGACAAACCATTAGCGTGTGCATCACGAGCTGCTGAAAGCACGACACAGATCAAGACAGCACATGTATCACACAAGTTAAAGGGATAGTTCACCCAAAAATTTTGTCATCATATACTCACCCTCATGTTGTTCCAAACCTGTATGAGTTTCTTTCTTCTGTTAAACACAAAATAAGATATTTTGAAGAATGTTGGTAATCAAAAAGTTGATGGTAGCCATTGACTTCCATAGTAGGAAAAAAATACTATGAAAGTCAATGGCTACCGTCAACTTTGCACACCATGTTCGTGCAGACATCATATGTCATCAGCGCATTTCATGCTATACAGAGTTTATGTAGACAGATGTCAGTCACGGAGCACCACAAACAAACAACAGCCACCTTTTACAGTTCCTACCGAATCAAAACAATGAGCTTATGCTGCGTTCACACAATAACTACCGTGATTAAGAGATGGCAACCCATGACGTTCTAACTGGAGCTGTTTACATCCTCAGACTCAATCGTATCAATACCGACATGAATCTTCAGCAGTCAGGTACAAGCTCTCAAGCGTTCATTATTATTATTATATTGTTTTGTTATTTTTACCTCCTTCTCTTGTGACACTTTGCCGAGAGCAGCTGTGTGTGTGTGCGTTCAGTGTTTTGGAGGAGTTGTGGCTTTAGATGGAGATATGCAGGGAGGTTGGGATCGTATGCTTTCAATGCTAGCAGGCTAACGTTAGCATTTCCCAGATCACCTACTGCACCTTTAAATGTCCTAATTTAACTAAGGCCTACGCCTGGCTCAACCTAAGCCCTGTCAGTGAAACCAGGCCTTAAGGTTCTACACTATTTCTATGTTACTTATCAAATAAATAAGTTTGTGATTGATCAAGTAATGTTTGATATTCAACTGTAAAATGTGTTAATCTTTCCGTGAAGCCATTATGAATGTTTAAAATACTGTTATATGTATTTATACACTGTGGGGGAGTCACTTAATTTCATGACAAAATGGTTGCCAACCCCTGTAATTGTGGGTAAGGATTATTACACACTGTACTTTCTCTTAGTTAGGAAAAATCATTTCGACTTTTTGCCCATCAGTTTCAGAGCTGTTGTACTTGTGTGTATCTGTTTTGCATAGACTGACTGTATTTTCTGTATATTCTCTTAGGTGTTAAATGAAGCAGTGGGTGCTCTCATGTACCACACCATCACCCTGATGAGGGAGGACCTGGAAAAGTTCAAAGCACTTCGTATAATTGTACGCATTGGGAGTGGCTTTGATAATATCGACATAAAGTCTGCTGGAGACTTAGGTAATGGTTAAGAAGATTTTCCATTACATTGCACACGATGCATGTGTATGTTTGCTGTATGAAGAGTCTGACCGTAACCCTTCCACATCTGCAGGTATAGCAGTCTGCAACATGCCAGCAGCTTCAGTAGAGGAGACGTCAGATTCCACCATGTGTCACATCCTGAACCTGTACCGACGCACCACCTGGCTGCACCAGGCTCTCCGGGAGGGCACGCGGGTCCAAAGTGTGGAACAAATCCGAGAGGTCGCGTCTGGGGCGGCCCGGATCAGAGGAGAGACGCTGGGGATCATTGGCCTAGGTGTGTTGTCTCGCATAGCCAGACCTTTGACTCTCGGCATGAAGTCTGATCTACTTTGCTGTGTATTCTGGCCAAGAAACGCCCACTGAAACAGGAAGAGATGTTCTGAAGGAGATATAAAGTAACCAGCGGTGGTGTGTTTTGTTTTTATGTGCAGTGTAGGGGTGGGTAAATCTGAATAGACTGGTACAGACAAAGAAAATTCAAAATTCTGATGAAGGCGCCACCAGTGGCTATAAAGATAACAGAGGAACGAATGGTGTGTAGACTGTGATCTGCATTTCTCTCCATCCAGAAGTAATAAGCATTGATTATTTCACAGACCAAAGAAAGAAACTGAAAGATACAGTTCATTTGTGCTCATTTCGGGGCTCAAAAAGGATTTTGTTTTCTGCTACAAAAGAATGATGAAAATTTATTTTTACACAAAATAAGATATTTTGAAGAATGTTGGTAATCAAAAAGTTGATGGTAGCCATTGACTTCCATAGTAGGAAAAAAATACTATGAAAGTCAATGGCTACCGTCAACTTTGCACACCATGTTCGTGCAGACATCATATGTCATCAGCGCATTTCATGCTATACAGAGTTTATGTAGACAGATGTCAGTCACGGAGCACCACAAACAAACAACAGCCACCTTTTACAGTTCCTACCGAATCAAAACAATGAGCTTATGCTGCGTTCACACAATAACTACCGTGATTAAGAGATGGCAACCCATGACGTTCTAACTGGAGCTGTTTACATCCTCAGACTCAATCGTATCAATACCGACATGAATCTTCAGCAGTCAGGTACAAGCTCTCAAGCGTTCATTATTATTATTATATTGTTTTGTTATTTTTACCTCCTTTTCTTGTGACACTTTGCCAAGAGCAGCTGTGTGTGTGTGCGTTCAGTGTTTTGGAGGAGTTGTGGCTTTAGATGGAGATATGCAGAGAGGTTGGGATCGTATGCTTTCAATGCTAGCAGGCTAACGTTAGCATTTCCCAGATCACCTACTGCACCTTTAAATGTCCTAATTTAATCCAGAAAAAATTCCATCCAGAAGTAATAAGCATTGATTATTTCACAGACCAAAGAAAGAAACTGAAAGATACAGTTCATTTGTGCTCATTTCGGGGCTCAAAAAGGATTTTGTTTTCTGCTACAAAAGAATGATGAAAATTTATTTTTAGCAATATATAATTTTTCATTAAATGTTTATTTTAGAAAATTTTACACACACACACACACACACACTCTGGGTCCTATTTTAACGATCTAAGCACATGGTCTGAAGTGCACAACGCAGGTGCACTTAGGGCGTATCCGAATCCACTTTTGCTTTAAGGACGGGAAAAATGGTTGGCGCGCCTGGTGCATGGTCCAAAAGGGTTGTACCTAGTCTCTTAGTCATGGTTGTGTTTTGGGCGTAACGTGCAATAAACCAATCAGAGTTTCATCTTCAAATCCCTTTAAAAGCCAGTTGCACTTGCACCATGGTGGATTCGCTATTTACATGGTGGAATTTGCAAGCGGAAAGACTGAACGCTTCTCCAGTGAGGAATCCTTTTATTTTTAATATTTGGCATGTTTGTGTGTTCCTGCGCTTCCCTGTGTGTGTAATAAGCAGAGTGTACGTGCGTTGTACACCCGCCTATAGGGGCATATTATTAACGCACCCTTTAACAAAAAAAAAATACTGCGCCATTGACTTTAGACCAGGTTTTTGTTGGTCAATGGCGCAGTCATTTTCAGTTGCCTCAAAATAGCAACACGCCAACAATGCGCCTGAGCACACCTCGTTTTCAGACCAGCACGCCTATGGGTGAACAGATGGGTGCGAGTGCATTAGCCATTTAAACAATGTGTAAACGCTGTAAGTCAAAATGATAATCGGGCTGAAACTAGCAAAAAACACTTGCGTTGCGCCTGGCGTCGCATTGCGCCGGGTCGCATTTACCTAAGAAGACCTGGCAAACTATTTAACCAACCTGTTTGAGATTGATATCAGTTATTTAAAAAGATACGAGAAATAAAACAAAATCTGAATGTGTATTGTACTAAAATCCTACTGCTATGTGACTTGCATAGTCATTTGGAACACAGTATGTACGTGTGTATATATATATATATATATATACACACACATGCTACTGTTCAAAAGTTTAGTATCATTACTTTTTTTTTTATAATACGTTCAGGACCCATTAAATTGATCAAAGATGACAGTATTTACAATGTTACAAAAGATTCTATTTCAAATACATGCTGTTCTTCTGAACTTTCTATTTATCAAAGAATCCTGAAAAAAATGATCAAGGTTTCCTTGAATAATAAGCAGTAAAATATTAAAATTGTCAACATTGATAATAATAATAAATGTTTTTCTCAGCAGCATGATAGAATGATTTCTGAAGGATCATGTGACACTGAAGACTGGAGTAATTCAGAGTAATTTGAGTAATTCTTTGCATCACAGGAAAAAATTTGTTATTTTAAATTGTAATAATATTTCACAGATATAATATTTTACTGTATATTACTTCACAATATTGCTGTGTAGTTATTAATGTATTTTATCTTTTTTCAAAGAAGGTAGAAATAATACAGCTATAATATAACTACATTAATGAAATCAATTAAACACATTTGAATCAATTAAACACTTTTGCTGGAAATTAAGATGAAAGGAAATTAACATTCAAAACTACTTTACTTTAGCTCATAATATCAGCCTGGTACCTTTTAAACACTTTTTTTTGGCATACTGTGGACTGTAGGAAAGCAACACAACTACACACCATTTTAATGGAGCCTGTTTTGTCAGGCATTACAAAGTAAAAAAAAAAAACAAACAAACTGAAGGCTCTTCATTCATGGCTGAAGGGATATGTTTGCTCTCAGGTCGTGTTGGACAGGCGGTGGCACTGAGGGCCAAAGCATTCGGTTTCAACGTGATCTTCTACGACCCGTACCTGTCTGACGGGATGGAGCGAGCCCTGGGGCTGCAGAGAGTCAACACCCTTCAGGACCTGCTCTTCCACAGCGACTGTGTCACCTTACACTGCAGTCTCAATGAGCACAACCACCATCTCATCAACGATTTCACCATCAAACAGGTGTCACCCACAGCTATTCACAAACACGAGAGCATACGTGCGCTGTTGCCACATTTGTGTATGATAACTGTTCTGTGTTGACTGTAGATGCGTCAAGGCGCCTTCCTAGTGAACACTGCACGTGGTGGTCTGGTGGATGAGAAAGCTCTGGCCCAGGCTCTGAAAGAGGGCAGAATACGGGGAGCCGCCCTGGACGTCCATGAAACAGAGCCCTTCAGGTGAACAAAAACATTTGATGTTGAAGGATTGTGTTGTTTTGACCTTTGGTTCGATTGCTTGATTCAAACCCCATTCCTATTCCACCCCTGGACTCTGCAGGTCTTTTTTGCATAGTATTATTTAGCTCCAAACCACACAGATACATGAATCTGTTTGCTACAAAGGCTTTACAAAAAATGTAAAGAATGCGAGCTGCTTCCCGAAGGCAGTTTCTAAGGAGGCAAGTAGCAATGAGAAATGCTGGAATTTATACGTCATTAACGGCTGTTCACTTTTACATTTACATTTACGCATTTAAGAAACACATTTATCCAAAGTGACTTACAAAATAGGAGCAAAAGCAATTAATCAAAGAGCCAACAATATTCGTAGTATACAATGCCATGTTTATTAGACAACTAGATTTGGAACGCTTTTGTAAATGAGGTCAAATTGCTTTCATACCAATTGTGAAATCTAGTGTTATTTTAGTATTATTTATATACTATTATAAAATGGTTAGTTCCTGTCCTTGATTCTGATTGGTCAATAGCTGTGTTTTATTCAAGATAAAACATGGCTATGACCGTTTCACCCAACGGTTCTGTGTATCACTACACAACACCCTTAGCAACCACTCTTAGCAGCGTAAACTGTATATTCTCAATTGATATTGTTTATTTAGTTTTATTACTGTTTTTACTGTATTTTTAATTAAATAAATGCAGCCTTGGTGAGCAGACGAAACTTCTTTTAAAAACATTAAAAATCTTACTGATTCCAAACTTTTGACTGGTAGTATATATATATATATATATATATATATATATATATATATATATATATATATATATATATACACACACACACACACAGTACTGTGCAAAAGTTAGATGTTGTTAGATGTTGTTTTAGCAATGAAATGACCATATATAATTATTTCTCAGTCTCTTTATTAGAATATAACCAGAAAATACAGTAAATTTGTTTGCAGTATTAAAAAACAGATTTTTTTTTTGTTGTTGTTGAAAAAAAAAAAAACAGCTTTTATAGGCTAAAGTAGCAAGTATTTATTGACCTCCCCTTACACTTGAGCAATAGCAGGAACCTGGCTCTATTAAACCTAAATGGAATGGAAAAGGACTGGAAGGCCAAGAAAACTTTCAAAATCTGATGAGAAGTTTCTCAGAGTTTCATTTTTGAAAAATGGAAGAAGTCCATGAGGTCACACTAAATACAGATTTTTGCTTAAAGAGTTTTGTTCAGAATTTATTTATTTTTTACATTTTGTGTACATATTTCCTGTATTTTCTGTTTGTATTGTAATAAAGATTTTATTAAATCATAATAAAAATAAATATGGATGGTCATTAAAACATTGCTAAAACAACAATTATTTCAATTAACAAAAGTGTTTTAGTTAATGGTAATAACCCTGAATCAAACCTCAGGCCTCTGTTTTTAAGCAGAATTTTAAATTTGCAGTTTCCAGGTCTAGAAAAGTCATTGTAATGTAAAATCTAAAAAGGCATGAAAATTAAGTTTAGTTCTCAGCTCTCAAATATTTCATTGGCAAAATTTTGCTCTTTGTAAGTGCAACCTAAATAAAATGATTTTTTCCCTTATCCAGTAATCACAAAGAGCTGGAAAATTCATTTGTCACCATGTAAAATGTCCTTCTGACTGAAATCATTTTCACTCAACGGGTGCGTCAAACTCATTCAGCTGCATGTATGTGTCAGTTTCAGCCAAGGTCCTCTTAAAGACGCCCCCAACCTGATCTGCACCCCTCACGCGGCCTGGTACAGCGAGCAGGCCTCTATTGAGATGCGGGAGGAGGCGGCGCGGGAGATCCGTCGAGCTATTACCGGTACATTGACACATGGCGCTATCAATAGCACTTTTTAATGCCTTAGACTATTGTCAAATGATTTGAGAGCACTGGGTGTTTGATCTCTTTCATCAGTCCAGTGAAAACAGCTTTTTTTAATTGCAGCACTGCAGGCTTGATGTGCTGTGATCAATGACTCAGGGCTTCCCTGTAACGAAGCCGTTTTCCTCCTCCAGGTCGCATTCCAGACAGCCTGAAGAACTGCGTGAACAAAGAGTTCCTCACACAGACCACGCACTGGGCTGGCATGGACCCCTCTGTTGTTCATCCAGAACTCAATGGGACCTATAGGTACAACAAACTATTGAGAAATTCATTCCTCTTAACTGAATATAGCTTATAGATGAAACTGTTATTTGGTTATTCTACCAGGACTTATAGTAAACCAATAATCCACAACTGGCAATGCAAGATTGCTTTTACTGTGGTAAAAATCAACATAATGTCAAAATAGACCGTTTTGGACTTCTTAATACATGTCTTATTGCACATAAATGCATGTTATTAGAAAAGTCTTCACAATCTGTCATAACTTGTAACCGCCTCTGAAACGTCTATGCCAAGTGTGTGGGGAGAATAATTAGTGGTCGACTAATGTGGGTTCATTTCTGTTATGTTCTAGAGAACAATAGCCAGTATTAATTATGATATATAGATAATACAATTTAATGACAGAAAATGAGATGAGACAGAATTGCTTATTTAAAATGCACATATTTTACAAAAAAAAAAAAAAAAAAAGAAAGAAAGAAAGAAAAAATAAATTGTTTAATATCTACTGGCAAAGTTATTATATTTTGAAACTGATGGACAGGGTATGTAATGGGTTCCCACACTTTTTTGCGGTGAATTTCTGTGACCTTTCCAGTCATTTGTGATTACTGAATTAGGATTGTTGAAATAATTTTGATTAAGACTGATTTGCTAATAAATCATACCAATATGTGAATCTGTATGACTGATTTATTGAAAAGAGCCGATTCAAACTAATGATTTGCTCATGAATCAAACATCACTAGAGTATAACTAGAAAGTATATTCTACGGAAATGTTCATTACTTTTACATGGTTTTTAAGAAAAACTATTTTATCCTTGGAAAACACAGTTTCAGTTTTACCATGCAATTATAAAATAACTGTAACACACATAGCCTGGAGCTGCTTAATGCTTTGATAGAGCAACAAAAAATGCAAAACTATGACAAATTTTCAATTAAAAAAAAAAGCATTATTAAAGTAAATAATCCAATCTTATTGTAATATAGTAATGTACAGAGCCCCTAAAGGGACCTTTGCACAAATAAAAAAATGTACAGACTTTTGTGGGGCTCTTTAGTAATGTTAAATAATGTAGTTCCTTAGCTTAACCGTAGGTTGTTTGTGGCGTTCAAGTTGCTGCATGTGCAGATTATTTTATGGTTTTGAAAGAAGTCTCTTATGCTCACCAAAGCTGCTTTTATTTGATCAATAATACAGTAAAAACATTTCTATTGTGAAATATTATTACAATTTAAAATAACTGTTTTCTATTTTAATATTTTAAAATGTAATTTATTTCTGTGATGGTAAAGCTGAATTTATTTTAGGATTCTTTGCTGAATAGAAAATTCAAAGCTTTTTTTTGAAACCGAAATCTTTTGTAACATTATAACTGTATTCACTGTGACTTTTGATCAGTTTAAAGGTGCAATAGGTGATTCTCTACAGAAACTTTTTATTTTTTGTTATACTGGTTGAAAGTCTCCTCATATCCTGATAGAAATCACTATGTTAAACAGTCTACTTTTCTTTTTATAAATATATATTGTCTGTGGAAGGCTTAGGACAATAAAATGTAAATCCAATCATCATATTTGGTCCGAATGAAATAATATGATGTCCTACCTGCCTGTCAGCGTATGTTTTTACATACCCTCATGCACCCCGTTTGCACAGACATCATACATCATCAGTGCGTTTCATGCTATACAGAGTTTATGTAGACAGACGTCAGTCGCGGAGCACCACAAACAAACAGCAGCCACCTTTTACAGTTCCTACCAAATCAAAACAACGAGCTTATGCTGCGTTCATGCAATAACTACTGTAATTAAGAGATGGCAACCCGTGACATTCTAACCGGAGCTGTTCATGTCCTCAGACTCGGAATTCTGCTTTCCATGTCAACAGTATCAACACCGAAATGAATCTGCAGCAGTCAGGCACAAGCTCTCTAAGTTGTTTACGTTCATTATTATTATTGTAATGTTATGTGATTTCAGACATGGTTTAACACCATCTCTTGTGACAGTTTATGGCGCTTTTCCACTGCGTGGATGACTTGGCTCGGCTTGCTTACTTTCATTTTGCTTTTCCACTGCAGTTTAGTACCGCTTCAAAGTGGGTGGGGTTATAGACTGATCATTATAGTTGCGCCGCCTTTACTGCCGTGGATCCGCTCCTCGCCTACCAACGAGTCTGCACCTTGTCTACTGACCACGGTACAGCCATTTCTTTTTTCAAGTTGCATGCGACGGTCGTTTAAAAAAAGTCACACAAGCAAATGATACTGCGGTGGCTGTTTAAATCTAGCGGGTTTGGTGTCTCGTGTTTCAAATCCAATGACGCTGGTAGTGACGATTCTCTCTGACCAATCAGTGATCTGCAGTGTTTACACGTCACATTTTGTATCGGTATGGCACGCTTGGAACCTCAACTGAGGTGGTACTATTTAAGCGAGCCATACTCTTCCGTACCGAGCCGTCCCATGCAGTGGAAAAGCACCAAAAAGTGAGCTGTACCATGCAGTGGAAAAGCGCCATTAGTGTAGCTTTGTGTGTTTGTGCGTTCAGTGTTTTGGAGGAGGTGTGGCTTTGAACGGAGATTTGCAGGTAGGGTGGGATCATATGCTTTCAATGCTAGCAGGCTAATGTTAGGATTTCCCAGATCACCTACTGCACCTTTAATGCATCCTTGCTGAATAAAACTATTAAATTAAAAGATCTTACTGACCCTAAAATTTTTAACGGGAGCATAGCATATGAGGTATCACTAAATGCTTGTACTTTTACACTTGGCTCATCCAATCAGATTGTAGAGTTAGAAGTAACTTTCCATTTTTTTTTTTTTAAATCAACCATTATGCACTAACATAGTAGTTTCATGGAGTCATGGAGGGCTTCACTGCAGGGACAGTTGCTGTATTGAAGGTGTTGCTAACAACTGCTGTTTAATATCATTCCTTTTCCGCAGGTACCCCCCAGGTGTAGTGAGCCTTGCTTCAGGGGGTCTACCTCCGCCAGTGGAGGGCATCATGCCAAGTACTGTGCCCATAACCCACAGCCTGCCCACCGTAGCCCACCCTCCACACGCCCCGTCACCCGGCCAAACGGGCAAACCCGAACCCGAAAGAGAGCAGCACCCCAACGAACAGTTGTAGCCCCCCTTTTCAAAGGCTCTCTGTACCACTATAGAACTCTCCTGGTCCTTCTTTACCCCAAAGAAGAGGAGCGGAAACAGGCTCCCGGGCTCAGAACCAGCCACTAAAAACAACCACGACTCCAAAGTAGCCAACTCTTTGACTGAAGCTGGTGGACTGCGCTCTTTGAAGTATCTAGTGGGAAAAAAACAACAACAAAAAAGAGAAAACCGTGTGGATTTCAAACAAAGTTAACTTCTCCCTGATGCAAAATCCTGCTGTTTTAGATTGTAGTCTGTCCAAGTGCAGTGGGCGATCTTTTATCTGTTATTTTGTCTGTCTAATGGGTTTCATTGTTAAAACAACAGTAGCTATTACATGAATGTAACCTGTTTGTGTACAGTTTTTAGGACATGATTAATGGTTTGTAGACGAGAAAAAAACTGAAACCACATTACAGGAGGCATGTCACCACCTGATAAAAGATAGGATAAAAAGAATATTAGTTTCGCTTGTTTTATTTTAAAAGCCCCGAAAGAGGCGGGATTTGCACACCCTCTCAGGAAAATTTATTTCCCCCCCTTCCTTCCTTTTAAATTAAACCATATAGTGCATTGTTTTTGTACCCATTTGTCTTTTTGTAGTCAAAATTCAGTACAGTACTTTAAAAGAACTACACTCAGTATGTTTTTATTTTTGGAGCATGTATTACCTTATGTGTTAAAGGTTAAAAAAGAAAACAGAAAAATGTTCAGATTTTGAACAAAAAGAAAAAAACAAAACAAATTTGTCTTGTGCAAAGCTGGCGTAATGCTTGCCTGTTTGTGTGTGACTTAATTGTACCGTGTTTTTCGAGGATGCCGGGATAGTTGCAGCTCTCCATCGCCTACATAGTTTCCTTCCTGGTAAAGTGGTAGGCTAGCAATATACATACTATATATACTATGAGATATTAATATTTTTTGTTAAACAGAATCCAAAAAGAAATGTTTGTGACTGTATGCATTTGTATGAATTATTTTAAATGAAATAAAAGTCTGAGTTAAACGACACATCAACATTTCTGTGAGTTTATCGCACTTCCATGAACTCCGTCGCACTTCATGCTAGGACAACAGAAATAGTGGAGGTTCAGTTCAGGTTTCCTTTGTATTTGAACCCATTTCAGGATTTAAACACAATCACTGTGAACGCCCTCTTGTGAACACTGATTCTGTCATATAAATAATGCAGATCTAAAGGTACCAACCAGGCATCATGCTGAAAATAGTTCATACAGGGGAATTGGATTCTTACATCAAGGCTGTGATTTAGCTAACTCTGAAGTATTAAAGGGTTTGTTCATTCATCTACTCACCCTCATGTCATTTCAAAGAGAAGTTTTGAAGAATGTTCACCTGGGGTTACCAAGCTCCAGAAAGGTTTTATTGAACTAAAAATTTTTGTTACCATTTGTTTTAGTGTACTGTGAGGAAAATTTAAAGGGGTCATGACATGAGAAATCAAATTTGCCTTGATATTTTGACACATTATAGGCCTTTGTACCATTAAAACATCCTGCAAGTTTCAGAGTATAAAATGTCCTCATTATAAACAAAGCATTTATCGATGTGAGCTTTGCATCAAAAGGAAACAGAACCCAATATAATTACTCACTGATGCTGTCTACACTGGATACAGTATACAGATGCCATTTTGTACGTAAACTATTTCATATGAACGCTTTGTCTATAAATGACGGTTTTATATGGACAATGTATTCAAAACACTTACTCGCGTGCATTAGCGAGTGGTCGTTGATACTGCTTTCACATGCAGTGATGTTAGCCAATCATAACAGTGTCCGTTTACTGACAAGCCTTAAATAAGCCGCCCCTAAAAAATTTATTATTTCAGACAGAGGGTCAGAATGAAGGTTGAAAATACTTTTTCCACATATGTATTTGTGTGTGTGTGCAAAAAACTATTATTAACATTATAAGTGAACCTCAAGGAACATATTCAAATAATTAAAAAATCCATGTCATGACCCCTTTAAAGTCGGCATGCAATTAATCTATTTTCAAAATGCATGTTGTTGATCTTTTTTTGAACAATTCATCAATGCATACGTTTAATTTTCTGTAATTCATAAATAATTACATTTTCTGGTGAAACGACACTTTTTTCTGATGACATACGCAGAATCTTTCCAATCATTTAGTCACTTAAACCCCACCCCTTTCTTATAATGAACCACAAACTTGCATTCAGATCTGCCTCCATTCAATAAACATCCGATGCATTGAAGAAGTGTAAGTAGCCGATTTTCAACTCGCTTTGTATTGTTACAATGCCAAAGTATATGTTAATGAACAATGCTTACTGTTTCTCTGTGTTACCTGGACTGAGAAATGACAGCTCCAGGGCTGAATTTCATGCAAAACTAGAGATTGGACTTCTGCATTTTTATATCCCTGCCCACATACTGTTAGATCGACTACAACGTGTTGGATCTTTCACTGGAAACAGAAAATAACTCACTCTCGATAAACATTTACTCTTTGAATTCTTGCACCCGGGAAAAATACAAGTCTAAATGTTTGCCAAGTAGTATTTACTACTCAAGCAAGGCAGTATTTGACACTGGTCAAGCCTATTCAAAAAGAGCAGTCTGGGAGGCATGCCCTGATCTTGCTGAGTTAGACGCGTTCCTGGTTCAACATATTTTGTTGACCCTGGAACAACATTCCTGTAAAATTTTATCCTAAAATATCCCTACCTCTAAACCTAACCCTACCCATAAGTTATTCCTAAAATCAAAAGGAAATAATAGGTGAATAACACTGGCGCAGAAGTACCCTAGTTGTACTTGACATAAACTGTAAACTTGTCCCTCAAATCTGACTGGTTGATTGGAATGTTGTTCCAGGATCAACAAAGATGATGATCCAGGAACATGATTCATTTGGTAAAATCAGGTTCTGCAACTGGGAGTGAACTTGGATGGCAACACACCCAGTGCATTATTGGTGTTGAAGTTTTCCTATATTTTTTCACCTTTCTAGCAGCCAGCGATGAATTACCCCTTTAAGTTGTTTAAGTTGGCTAAAAATGGTCCCCTCCACTGTACCGTTAAAAAACACTTGCACATATTCCAGCTTACTATGTTTGACGTCAATAATGGCAAACTATATTGGCCCTTGTGTAGCCCCTCTAGTTTGCACCTGCCTGCTCCAAGCGGGACGCGAACCTGGGCCTGTCCGCATGGGAGTTGGACGCTTTAACAAGGAGGCTAAAGGCTACAACCTCTAACGTCAGTTGCTAGAGCATCTCTTGAGATCAGTGGAGTGATGTTTACACTCACAGCTCTTACTAGCCTACGTCTGTTACACTCACCCCCCTAAACCTCACTCCCATCCGGGTCACGGCACCAATGTAGCCCTTCCAGTTCGCACCTGCCTGCTCCAAGCGGGACGCGAACCTGGGCCTGTCCACATGGGAGTCGGATGAGTTACTGTATGTTTTTACATATTGTGTGGAAAAGAGCAGCATGAACATCCTGGTGAATTTCTGTTTTTGTCTTCCACAGAATGAAAAAAAAAAAAAAAACTAACAGATTTGGAATGACATGAGGGTGAGAATTTCTTCATTTTTGGCTGAGCTATTTCTTCACATTAAATAAAATCGTCAAACCAGTGCACTAGTTTGCAAATGCCTGTAAGTATGTGGTCAAAAGCGTCGAATTGGGAATGTTCTTTACACACTGAGGTCGGGGTGGTGATGACTCAGCATTGATCCCTGCACATGCTGTTTTCCTTCCAGCAATGTCTCTCAGCAGACCTCCATAATTCCTGCATCCTGTCCTCTGCTTGTTCTGGATTTCGTTTTGGTGGGTTTTGCCATTGAACATAGGAAGAGGCCTTAGAGAGTCCCTGAGCAGTTTGTCAAACCAAAGAAAACTAAAGAAAACTGAAGAAAACCCAAGCCTGAGAAGAAAGAACAGACACATACAAGCACTGCAGAGCACTATAAAGCATCATAAAGGCTCTGATTCATTTACAATCATCGTTAAATAAGCCCTGTTTATAAGCAAACAGCTTTGTAAACATGCATGTGCGATCTGTATGTTTCAGGGTAGCTGAACATTATCTAACCCGAGTGTTCATACTGCATGCCATGCTATAGCACTGAATCTGAGCGATATATTCTCATTCAGGACCACAGTTATAGTTTCTATCATTCAATTGTTGGGGTTATACATGTTCTTGATGGTTTTTGAGATTGTTCTGATGCTGGCGACACTGAATGCAGATGGGAAATGTGATAATAAAGGGCAATTGAATGGATCGAATCTAGCACGTGTTTTGTGCCACAGGAGCGTGTAACGTATGTCATTTGGGAGGTGCACTTTGTATTTCCGGTGTGTTGTGATGTCCGTTGGCAATCAGTCTGTCCTGAAAAATGTAGAGGTTGTTGCTGGCAGCGATGGCGATGATGTTTTCTTTGGGATGCCAAGCGGTGTGGAGTATTTTTTTCCTGAAGTCCAGACTATCCACGCTGACGTCCGTCTCTTTCCGTTTCTTCCCCACGCACACGCGGCGCGGCTGCAGGACGGCGCGTCGCTTACACACCTCCCTACTGGCCTCCAGAGTCACGTCACGCCGGCTTGCCCGGTCAAACATTCGGAAGTAGTTGTTGTAAGCCCCTGTCATTATCACGCTGCAGAGGAAGAGAGGGATTGAGAGAGAACAGATGCACAGCAGCTGGATCCGCTTGAGTTATATTTTAAAGGTCAAAGGTGATGTTGTAAGGGTTATAGTTAGGGCCTTACCTGTCCGTTCCATTCCAAGCACATTCAAACTTGTCAAAAATACAATCGCTTTCATACAAAGAGAACAGTTTGGTTCGCAAGTAGTCGTGGACCTAAAAACACAAGCAAAAATTAGAAAGAACCAGAAAATTCTGTACAAAAAAAAAAAGTTAAGCGCTATGGTTAGTCATGTTTATTGCCTGATAAATGCAGTTAAACTTCATGATATATAACCATATAACAGTAATATTGCTTTATAGGTTAAAAAACAATCTGTAATTGTGGAAAACCATTTTGGTTTTGGCTTTTCTTCAATAGAGAATTAAAAGCATTTTTAAAGGTCTCACCATTGAGGTGCTCTAGATGGAACAGGTCCATCAGCCTGTGCCATCTAGAGTTTCATGATAGAACTTGGGCTGTGTATGAAATTGCACTCTATACCCTTAAATAGGGCACTATTTGAGGGAACAGCCATTTGCAGTGGTGTGCAAAACCATAGTGGACGATATGGGGTGCTTTTCAAACGGAAGGCTGCATATATCGGCTGCCACGTCATCAAACGTCACTGAAGGCCATCTCAATTTGAATGGTCCTTGAAAGGCAGCCTTTGTTTTGCGTCCTTCATTCAGCTGAATTTAAAGGATGCATGGGATGTATCCTTTACGACCTTCAATCACCCACAATCCTTTGTACACATTCCAATTCACGAAAATAAACTGACGGAAAACAAGTCGGTATTGAGCTTGTCTGAATTTATTATGAAATGTAAGAAAAATAATGTTTTCGGACATGAAAGTTATGCACTTAACACTAAACTGCCAATAATGTCAGCCACTGGGAGACTGCAGACGGTTATGATTCATGTGTATTGAAGCTTTTACGAATCTTTTGTTTCGAATCAGTGGTTCGGAGCACGTATCAAACTGCCAAAGTCACGTAAACGAGGCTTCGTTACGTGATAAGTGTTTCGAAATTTCAATGGTTCACCACTGGGGGGCGTGACTTTGGCAGTTTGATATGCGCTCCAAACCACTGATTTGAAACAAAAGATTTGTAAAGCTTCGAAGCTTAATGAAGCAGTGTTTTGAAATCACCCATCAATAGATATTGTTGAATAAAGTCGTTATTTTGGGTTTTTTTGGCACACAAAAAGTATTCTCGTTGCTTCATAACATTAAGGTTGAACCACTGTAGTCTGTTTTAAATATGTCTTTAGTAGCTTTCTGGGCACTGAAAGTGTTAATTGTCTTGCTTGGCAATACAGGCCTCACTGAGCCATCGGATTTTATGAAAAATGTCTTAATTTGTGTTCCGAAGATGAACGAAGGTCTTACGGGTGTGGAAGAACATGAAGGTGAGTAATTAATGACAGAATTTTCATTTCTGGGTGAACTAACCTTTTAATGCTGAGGAGGACTCGAGCCTACAAGCCTCTGAAGGACTGAACTAGGAAGGATGCAGCCTTCTGTTTGAGAAGCACCCATAAAGTGCACTCATTCAATCCCACAATGCACCACAATAATGAATGCATCTGACCAGAAGATGGCTCCTGCAGCTGAATCATCCATCCATTTTCCAAACCACTGGTCCAATGTGGGAACAGCGCAATATCATAAAGGTATAAATCCCTTTTTAAATGATTATTAAAATTGTTTCATTAAGGTTTATACATAACAGTGTATTAAGGTTTCCCTGAGAGAGTTCAAGATAAATCTTTTCATCTTAGTACTGGAGCTGCCAGTTTGCTAAGATTTAAATAATTATTAAACAGCGAGCACAAACTATGCAAAAGCGGCAGCCCTTCCGGCGCACTCAGTTTTTGAATTCTTTCACTCATTTTCAGGCACTACTTCAGGTTAACTAGATTAGTGGAGTGATGTAGGGAATAGTGAATGAGGGTATAGGGAGCGATTTCAAACACAGCCTTGGTATTTATATATGTCCTTCATGGTAAATTTACTTAATTTTACATTATTACTGTTTCATTCTGCTTTCTAAAGACAAATATGTATATAGTTGTGTATAGGTCACTGTTATTTTAATATTATTTATATACTATTACAGTATTTATTATTTTGAATTAGATTTTATTTTTATATTTTCAGTGTTCTTTTAAGTCATTGTGTGCTTTTTTCATTTTTATTAGTTTTTTCTTTTTCTTTTATTTCAGCTTTATTTCATTTAAAGAAAACAGCCTTTAATAGTTTCAGTTTTAGTTAACAAAAACAACTGTTAAATATTTTAATAATTAATCTTAATTATATATACATATTTAATAATAATATACTCTTAATAGAGGGTAGACAACAGATAAACTTAACAAAGAATTTTTTTTTTTTCCAGATATTTTAATTTATTTTGACTTTAGTGCAATAACTAGGCTATATAAAAGTCAGTTTAATGTTGCAAACAACATTCTCAATGAGTCTCAAAATTGAAAACCACTGGTAGTACCATGTTACTACCATTGTACATATCCAAAAACACTATTGCTATGGTACTTTTTTATTTTTGTGTAAGTGAGGCCAAAACATTAGCTTCATATGCACTGAGAGGCTTGGATCCCTTCTAGCTAAAACACTGTGTGAGTTTGTGTATATGTTTGAGTGAGTGAGTAGGTGTGAAACCTGGTATGTTTCCACAGGTTTATTTTCCATGTTGAGGTCCCAGACTTTAGCAGTGAGGTAATCTCTAGTGAGCAGGTAGCGGCCGCTGTGACTGAACTTCACATCTGACACTGAGGAAACAATCTCTGAGAAGAACGATCGGCGGGCTGGATCCACTGCCTCTTCAAACACTATAATGGAGTGAGCACATAGTGTTATGATAGAGTATTATGACATTAATACCCTAACCATTGAATGTAAACACGCATCACCTTACATTAAATATGAACAATGGCAAACTGAGTTTCAGATCTGAAAGTGTAAGTGCTTCAGGTAAATCTTGAGTTCAATTTGATTTCATCTAAAAACCCACACAGTTAATAGGCTTGTATTGTGTGTGACTTAGTGGATATGTTCCCAGATCAACATCCTTGTAAGTCTTAGAACAACATTACTACCAAACCAGTAAGATTTTACTGTTAGGTTTAAGGCTTAGGACTGAAGGAATTTCCTGATTTCAAGGGTAGTTACAGGTTACGATTGACAGGAATGTTGTTTCAAGACCAACAAAATATGTACATCCAGGAAAATGTTGTACTTGGCAGTATCATCTTGCATTATATGCATATGCGTGGCTTACATTTGGCATGCTGGTCACAGAGCGCGCGAGCTCTCATGTCACAGAGGCGTGTGGTTCCTGTGCTGCTGCTGAAGGCCAGCAGGTGGCAGTGGTGAGGGTGAAATTCTGCCACTGTGATCACCTCACTGAGGTCCTCCATGTTTTCCGGCTTTAAATCAACAATATCTGACAGAAATTCACTGAGGAAACCTTACAAACTGAGGTTTTATATCATCACTAATTCATAACAACATTTCTAACAGTAATTATTAACAAAAAGTCCCTCAGCAAAATGCTTTCTTCTGGTTTCCTGTAGGGTTGCACCAGCCATTTGCAAGTTCTGCCTTCACGTGCTCTCGGAATTATCGTAAATACGAGTTTCCTAGGTAAAAATTGCACATGAATGCCTCCCATTTCAACTTGAATGTAATGAGCTCGTAATCATGACTTCAGAAGTGGGAATTATCATAATCCCGAAAGCACGTGAAGGCAGCATAAGTAACTACTAGCTAGTTTGTAACTACCTTTGTACTTTATTTAGTTGCAAGATTTGTTATTTAATGGGTTGTGGAAGGTTGGCAGAAGTACTAGAGATGTGAGGTACAATACAATACAAAAAGCCTTTTTTATAGCATCAAGTGACTGTCTCTCTAAATGAGTTATTGAATCACTCAAGTGATTAGTTTAACAATACTGATTTACAGTATTCAGGAACGTAACACCACTGCTGTGCGCTATTTAGAGATGCAAGAATCGATTCTGTGAGTCTTTGATTCAGATTTGATTGCAATGTTTTCGACTGGCAAAGTAAGCAGCAAATATCTAGTTTAAGGACTAAAGAAAATAAATTTACACTAAATATACTAAAAAAATAAAATATTACCTAATTAATATAACTGAGACATACTGATACTTAGTTAAAAAACAGACCTTAAAGTCACCATGAAATCAAAATGGACATACTTGTTTTTTTTAATGGAATATTGCAGTATTTATTATAAATGATTTAATTGTACCCACATCATTTTTTTTTTAATTCATCATAATCATAATCTTTAATCAAAATAACTTCCCTCCCTCTTGCAGTGACATCTCTGATGACATCTACTGGTGCGAGGGCAGGACAATCTGTCACTCACCTCAGATCCACCAATAGCAAACCACAACCATCCAATCAATTCCCCATGTCAAAATCAAGTCCCGCCCTGCATTTTTTCTAGTTTGAGAAGCCTGATATATGTCATAATGGGGAAGAAAAGACTATCACAACTTCCGTTTCATGCCAATGTTAAAGCAGAATGTAGCTTGTAGGCCGTAAACTCTCAGTAGTTAAATAATGGGTCTCAATCACTAATAATTGCGTGGATAATTTCATATTTGTAAGCACAGGAGAACTACTCACAAAAAAATCTCTGCCTAATGCACAACACGCGCGTACACTACACACATGAATTTGTTCTTGACCTCGTTCTTATTTTAGTGAATATGGAGTATTCTAAATGAGCAGCCGAGGTTAGTCATTTGCATAAACACGGCCAAACCATGGCCAAATTACGTCACTCTCGTCAGACATGCCGCTGTTTAAAGACACACTCTCGCCTGATCCTCAAGCGATGCCAAGCATGCCATTCTCTCCAGTTCTCACAATAAACACCTTTCATACAGACCCAGATTACAGACCTCTCATGAGCCAGCTGTACATACACGTATATCTGCGTTATTCAGAGAAACTTTGCAGCTGAACATAATCACTGTATATGATATAAGATTAAAAAATTGTATTATTTAATAACTTTATTATATAATTTTATATATGGATTATATAACACAATTAATGTAACATACTTTAATATAGTTATAGGCTTGTTAGGATGAAATTTCATATTTATATATTTTATATATAAATTTTATACTTCTTAACACGATTATAAGGCCGTACAGATTAAGTGCTTTTTTTGCATACGAGTTGTAAATTTAGATTGATTTTAAGTATGAAATTTTTGGTGAATCATTATTTGTTCTTATCGTCGGTCCTAAGCACATTTCACGCACAAATTTGTGTGTACGCATGCTTAGTGAATGAGACTCAATAAGTTTTTTCTCCAATGATCCAATAGCAGCTTTTAAATGTGTGAGTTCAAATGCAGTACATTTCAATTTATCCTTGACTCTAACTTCTTTTGCCTTACGCAACTAATTGAAGTGTGTCAGGTAAAACGTGAGTTTAGTGATGTAATTCAGTCAATCTTTTTTATTCCAACTGTTACTCCTGGTTGTAGGCTTCTGTAAATATTTAGCTTATACATAGTTACATAACAACTAAGTTTAATGGTGCAATGCAAAAAATATTTAGTAGTTCTTAAGTTATAACTTACTGCATTTTACATCATAACTAGGCTACGTTGTAAATTACACACAGCTGATGCAACTGGCTCCTGCTGAAAAGATTGATCACCATGTTTTTTGGTGCCCAGCAACATGCTAAAAGCCACTCAAAGCACTTTAGCAGCTGCATATATCAACGCCCTAATCACTCAGAACACACTAACTTCACATTTTCAAAATCTAGTATAGCTTAAATGTCACAATAACACAACCTACTATCTCTATCTCTG
Organism: Hypophthalmichthys nobilis; assembly: GCA_037950665.1. Taxonomy (NCBI): domain Eukaryota; kingdom Metazoa; phylum Chordata; class Actinopteri; order Cypriniformes; family Xenocyprididae; genus Hypophthalmichthys; species Hypophthalmichthys nobilis. The sequence goes on along the minus strand of CM075491.1, from coordinate 25,300,255 downwards.
TGCAGTTCTCTCTTACAGTAAGATGATGAGGATACTGAAGCTGCGGTCTGTGATGCTGAGATGCCACAGGTTGATTCTCAGGTCATCAGCAGACAGGTACGTCTCACAGTCGCTGTTAACACTGATGGAGTTGATGTGATATGCATGTGCATTAGCAAAAACACGGCGTGGGGACGCCTCCACCAGCAGATCCATCGGCCGCAGGACAGGGACCTACACCAGCAGAAACTCACATCAGGCAATGAGAACGAACAGAAAGGAACCTAGAAAGAGAAAGAGCACACACCTGTAGAGTGGTGACTGTTGAAAGGTCCTTCAGCCTGCCTTCCTCATCTCTGAGATTATAGCCTTCTGCTCGCTTGTCTCTCTCACTCACCTTCCACAGCTTTATGGTCTTATCTGACAAGAAACACAAAAGGTTAATAATTCATCACGGTGTTTTGGCATTGTGTGATATGAAGTTAGAAAGCGCTATAGCGTTTACCATTGGTGGTGAGGAGGAAGTGGGCGGGGTTATGCGGAGGCAGCCAGCGAATCTTATTAATTTTCTCCTCAATCTCCAAACTTTTCAGGTAATCAAACTCAGGCTCATGACTCTGAAATGTACTGTAAACATTATATTCGCCCTAAAAGAGAGAGGTAGCGGGACAAGATAACAAACCGTTATTAGCATGAATGAATTATGAATTGTTTTGCTCTTAGTTTTGCTGCTTACTTCCTTGTGTTAAGATATCTAAGTAGAGTAAACATTATAATAAAAGCTTAAACTAGGAAAATATTATAATATTCAAATGATTATTTCCTATAATATAATTTACATATAAAAATGTAATTTAATTATAATAAAAGTCCCCATGAAATCTAAATCAAAGCTTTGTGGTTTCTTTGTCAGCTTTTAGTTCATCTGTATGCGAAAAGTTGACAAAATAAATGTAAAGAAAAATATGCATATTTAAAATTTATTTGGCCTCATTCGTAAAACATGAGGGGAATGAATTTTGGTTTAAATCATTCATAAAAGCATTCTTAAGTAAACTCTCAAATCTGCCAATATAAGTAAAATGATTTTATGAGTGATTTATTCACCGTTTCATTCATCTTCTGGAAAAATATTTTTAAAAAAAATACGGTTACACTTTATTTTGATAGCAGTGTTGCCAAGTCCTTGGTTTTCCCGCAGAATTGGGCTACTTTAACTCTGTTGCCGGGAGTTGTTTTTCATGTCCGCGGGTTGAGGTGACCCCAAATAGCATTATATTTAGCTCCTGGAATGCAAATCTTACCGCCAAAAAGTGGATTTTACCCCCTGGAACACGATTTTTGAGTAGCAATTGGGTGGGTTTTGTTGTGAAAACCTGGCAAACCTGTTCGATGGTCCACTTAAAGTTTCTGCTAACTATAATTAACTTTGCAACCACATTTCAACTAACTCTCATTAGAGTATTAGTACATTGTAGTAGACTGTTAGGGTTACGGTTCGGGTTAATGGATAAGTTGACATGTAGTTGCAAAGTCAAGTCAAGTCAAGTCACCTTTATTTATATAGTGCTTTTTACAATGCAGATTGTGTCAAAGCAGCTTTACAGTGATAACTGGTATGTAATTTTGGCTGCACAGCAGCTCTTAAAGAAAATGGTGTCAATGCAGGATGATGTATAGCACTGTTGAATATCAAATGTCAAGTGTCCCCAACTAAGCAAGCCAAAGGCGACAGCGGCAAGGAACCCAAACTCCAACAGGTGACATCAGGTGGCAAACAGGTGGCAAATAGGTGTTAAAATGGAGGAAAAAAAACCTTGGGAGAAACCAGGCTTAGTCGGGGGGCCAGTTCTCCTCTGGCGAACAGTGCTTTGTTACGATTCAGGTAGCTATCATAAGTCCGATAGGATCGCAACATTCAAAATATTTTGAATTTACTTGAATTTACTTTTTAAAGTTACTTATAGTCAGTAGAATGTCTGTTGGGGAACCATTAAAGCAGACAGTCTACTAATACTCTAATGATTGCTAATTGACATGTATTTGCAAAGTTACTAATAGTTAGTAGAATGTCTAAAGAAGGAATGTCTGAGAATGTCTCCTCCCATTACATTATAAATACCACCTGCCTTCAAATCACAATGGCAAGAAAATCACAGTGTTACTGTGATGTAAATTAAAACCTATTGACTTTAAAATACAGCTAGTGATTCAAAAAGTCCCATCCAAACTTCCTGTTTCAAAAGGAAGTTAGTCAAAAGTGGAAACATAAAAAGTGTGTTTATCAGAGATATCTCTACCTGTGGTTCTCTCTGAAAGATGACAACCCTCCCACCCTTATCACCCGTGGCCAAGAACTCTCCAGTCTGGTTGAACTCCACCGTAGAGATGACATCCGCTGAAACACAGACATGATTGAAGAAGAAATAGATTGTAGGTGAATCAAAATTCTTTTTTACAAAAATACACAGGCCTCTATTTATTGTAATGTGCTGTCAATAAAACTGCGGATCTACTTAGTCAAATATCAGAAGTTAAAGATCAGATGTGCCTGAGTCAAATACTGCTTTGCCAAAGAAAACTAATGTAATATTTGTATTTGAATATGGATTTTAATGCACATTCACTATGTGAACACCAATACAAAGGTTGAAAATTGTCCCTGTCTAGTTAAAGTACTAATCAAAAGTTTGGACACTTTTTATTATGACTAATTCCCACATTTTAAAAAAATGAGGAAAATCATTAAAGCTGTAAAACAACACAAATGGAAATATGGAAATGATGTATTAACCAAAATGTTAAAACAATACTTTAAAATAAAGTTCATTAGTTAACTACATTAGTTAACATGAACTAATAATGAACTGCACTTCTACAGCATTTATTAATCTTTGTTAATGTTAATTTCAACATTTACTAATACATTATTAAAATCAGGAGTTGTATTTGTTAACATTAGTTAATGCACTGTGAAATAACATGAACAAACAATGAACTGATGTATTTTATAACATTAAAAAGATTAACAAATACAGTAACAAATGTATTGCTTATGGTTAGTTCATGTTAGTTAATACATTAACTAATGTTAACAAATTAACCTTATTGTAAAGTGTTACCATAAAAATGATTATATTTGAGCTTCTTTGTGTAATTCCAGTTCTGCAAACCATTATTATAAAAAATGTTAATTGAAATAAATGTTAACTAAAATAAAATAAAATATTAAAATAAAACATACAATTAAATAATTTATTTCAGATAGTTGCCAAGTAAACATTTCTCATTTTCATTTAGTTTAACTTGAAGTACTAAAATAACTGAACCTAAAACTGAAATAAAATTAATAAAAACTATAGACATATTTAAAATAAATAAATAAATAAAATAAAATAAAAACACAACAAAATTACTAAAACTTTAACTAAAATAAAAATGAAAACAAAAAATATAAAAAATAAAAATGAATTTAAACTATTAAAAGGGACATATCATGAAAATCTGACTTTTTCCGTGTTTAAGTACTATAATCGGGTCCCCGGTGCATCTACCAACACAGAAAACCTGAAAAAGGATAACCCAATAACTTTGTTTTGGCAAGCCTTTCTCTGCAAGCATGTGAAAAAACGAGCCGCTCAGATCCTTGTGACATAGGAAGGGGATCTTATTATAATATTACTGCCCCTTAATCTGCACTTTTCCACCCATGGTGCCGCCATTTTGTTTTCGCAAACGCTAACGGTGTACCAGTTTTAAGGCCATGGCAAAAGTTCGAGCAAAGCTTGCTAACTGTTCTGTCGTTGGCTGCACAGACAAGCACAGATAGCCTGCGTTAGCTTGGATAGCCTGCAAGTTGACCCCGGCAAGCTTGCTAAAAAAAAAAAAAAGAGCGTTTCTGTCCGAAGTGATATTTTGGAAAATATATTAGACCATTCACAGCATTTTATAGCAATCATAAAAGTTAGCCTGGTGTGTATGGTTCTGTTTGGCAAACAGCTATGTATAGTGGGCGTCCATACGGGTTTTGCACAAAAGATTAACATGACGGCACGTGCTAGTCGAGGAGTTGAATCAACTCCACAGCAACTACATACATTTATCCACTAACCATTAAGAAACACACAGTTGTATTCTAAAAGTTGTAACTTCTTCCTGAGTCTCTCCATCAGTGTCCGACTCCAGTTTGAACAATATAAGGCTGAACAACGTTACTGAAAATCGTCATTTTGGCTGCGTGAGATTCTCCAGCTTTGTTGTTGTTGAGCAACCGAAGCGCGAGCTATTAAAGCTCTGCCCTCTTTTGGAAAGTGGGCAGGGAGCAGCAGCTCATTTGCATTTAAAGGGACACATACTCAAATAGGGGCAAATTTGACAAACTATAATACGCCAGAGACATATATATTACATCTTGTGGAAAGGGCATAATAGGTCCCCTTTAAAACTATAATAGTATAACAGTGATACTAAAATAACACTTGTCCACACTCGTTCTCTCAAAGACTTCACAAGGTGCATCCTGGGTTGATTTTAATCTGTTTTGAAGTAGTTCTCACTTGTTGACTGCTTCATATAAAGACATTTATCTTTGTAACTAATTCAAGTATTTCAGCAAAGCCTTTACGAGAAACATAATTTTGGTCAAGTGTGTTCAAACTTTTGACTGGTAGTGTAGATCCATGAGAGTTTGTAGTGCATGGTGGTGTGTGTGTGTGTGTGTGTGTACCCTCAGTGTACTCTGGCTCCAAGGCTGCGAGGTCTGAACAGAGAACCGGGCTCAGCATTCTGGGACGGAACCAAGGGCGGGGCTGCAGCTCTACCAATCCTGCAAAGAGGCGGAGTTTCATGATGAGCGTTAAAATGTGAGTGGAAGGCTTAGAACATGCTACCGGTGTTTTAATGTCTGCCAGAGAGACTCTCTCCTCTGATGAAAAGATTCTAGAGGCTGATATTCAAACACACAGGTCTCATGCGAGGAGCAGAGATAAACCAAGATCTACACAATGGTTTTGATGTGCTGAAATAGGCCTAGATTTGAGATTAGTTGATGTAATCTTGTTCTACATCAATATAAACATCAAATTATCAGAGGAAAAATTCCAGATCCACCACACATATACATAAACATCTCCATCTAGTCTAAAAACATGAAATGGCCTCAGTTTAGAGTGTTTAAAGAGGATCACATGGCTCACTTTTGCTTGTAAACATTCAGACAGCAAAACAAGATTGAAAATTCAAATGAAAAACAAGACGTTCATAGAAAAACACTCAATTCTCTTACCTTCTGTCACATCGCTGTGCTAGCAGTCACGTTCAGATACTGATATATTCATTCAGTTCCATTGCTGAGTTGGTGTGTACAAAAGGTGTCTGTGAAGATGTGTGTGTGTTTGATAAATGAGCAGCACAACATCCATTTTTCATCCATCAGCATCAAGGTCTGCTGCAAAGCGTCATGGGGTATAAGAGGGGTAAGTCCATGCAAAGAGACTGAACTCCACAAAAAAACGCTGAAGAAAAACCACACCAAGAATCTCTTGGTTCAGATGGGATGCATCTTCACCCAGAGGACCCTTCTGGTTAATTCATTCCTGTTGGGTTTTCCTGAAATCAGAGGTAAACACATGACAGCTGGACTTGTGCGTAGGCATACTGATGTTTGTGCAAAAGAATGAGGGAGGGGTAAACATTCTGCCTATTCTGCTGCATAGACTCCTCCTCCAAAGCATATCACTGAGATGGAGACACAAAGATGCTGAGTGACACGCACTCAACCAATCAGGCCACTGGTCAGGGAGCTGTGGCCAATGGGAGAGCAGCTCAGCATCACAGTGAGCAGCAACCCCCCACTACAGCATCATACTGATACAGCTACAAGAGCGGTTGCCTGGTAACCGCATCTGTCTGTGAGAGCAGAGCACGAGGAAACATGAGGCATTGCAATGGTTACATAAATATGTGAGAAACCTTACATGATACACTGTCAGTGCAAAAATTGTACCTTTAAGGGTACAACAGCTTGTCACTGGGACAGTTCTCTTAAAAGGACAACTTTGTGCCTTATCTACCTCTAAAAGGAGCATTTTAATTATAAAATTTCAATCATGATAACTCCTGAAATTTTAGCAATTTTGTGGCAATGTTAATATATTTGGTCTTGGCAGACTAGATCTGGTACACTGTTGCTGTTGCAGAGAAATGGACTTGCTACTGCTAATAGATGCACAGACATGCTGCTGTGAGCATGTAAGATATTCTGCTGCTGCATGAATAGATATACACCACCAGCCAAAAGCTTGGAATCGGTAAGATTTTTAATGTTTTTAAAAGAAGTTTCGTCTGCTCACCAAGGCTTCATTTATTTCATTAAAAATACAGTAAAAACAGTAATATTGTGAAATATTATTACAATTTAAAATAACTGTTTTCTGTTTGAACATATTTTATAAAGTAATTTATTCCTGTGATCAAAGCTGAATTTTCAGCATCATTACTCCAGTCTTCAGTGTCACATGATCCTTCAGAAATCATTCTAATATGTTGAACAAATGTTGAGTAAGCAATTTCATTGGCTGCAGGATTAGCAGTGGCCAATCAGTTTATACCATGCGGTAATGATGTGATTGCTTGCAGATTGCAAGTAAATGACCCATCAATCTGTGCCAAAGCGTGCTTAAAATCCGTTCAAGAGCGCGTTTGCTCAGAGCTATTCAATGCCGTTCCGCTAATAAGGCAAGAATTTCATCATTAGTAAAAACACGTTTAAAATATTCCTTAATGTGTTCACAATTCATCCTGTCGTGTTGGGTCGCGTCAGATCAACAATGAGCAGCAAGTCATAATTTCGATTTAGTTAACTTTTTAATCTCATAATTTTGACATAGTATGTCATAATGTCGACTTTTTATCTCATAATTATGACTTTTAAAGTCATGATTTCGACTTTTTATCTCATAATTATGACTTTCAAAGTCATAATTTCGACTTTTAATTTTTTCTTATGTGGCGGAAATGGGCTTCCATAATAACTCGCAATTGCGAGAAAAAAAAAGTCAGAATTGCGAGAAAAAAAGTCAGAATTCTAAAATAAAAAGTCACAATTACTCTTTTTATTTTTTTATTTAGTGGCAGAAACAGGCTTCCATAGGTTAGTTTACCCAAAAATGAAAATTCTGTCATTAATTACACTTAATGTTCCACACCCGTTCCACACCTGTAAGACCTTTGTTCATCTTCGGAACACAAATGAAGATATTTTTGATGAAATCAGAGATATATGACTCGTCCATAGGTCCAGAAAGGTACTAAAGACATTGTTAAAAAAGTTGACATGACTGCAGTGGTTCAACCTTAATGTTATGAAGCGACGAGAATACTTTTTGTGCGCAAAAACAAAACAAAAATATGTTGTTTACATTCAGCTCTTCCAGGTTCTACGTCACAATGCCGACTCCTGTGTCAGCAACACACGAATGCGTCGTGCTGCTCATGTGAACAGCCTCTGCCAATACTGAGCCTGCCATGGAAGCGCTGAATGTAAACAACGTATGAGAATGACACAGAAGAAAAGATATTGTTGAATAAAGTTGTTATCTTAGTTTTGTTTTTGAGCACAAAAAGTATTCTAGTCGCTTCATAAAATTAAGGTTGAACCACTGCAGTCACGTCGATGGTTTTAATAATGTCTTTAGTACCTTTCTGGACCTTGAAAGTGGTGGTTATATTGCTGTCTATGGATGAGTCATATACAGTACCTTTCAGATTTCATCAAAAATATCTTAAAGGGATAGTTCACCCAAAAATGAAAATTATCCCATGATTTACTCACCCTCAAGCCATCCTAGGAGTATATGACTATCTTCTTTCAGACGAACACAATTGGAGATATATTTAAAAATATCCTTAGTCCTCCCAGGTTTATAAGGGTTGTGAATGGCAGCCCAAATTTTGAAGACGAAAAATATGCACCCATTCATAAAAAAATGAATCCATACGACTCCAGGGGGTTAATAAAGACCTTCTGAAGCGAATCAATGCGTTTGTGTAAGACAGATATCCTTATTTAAAACTTTATAAAGTAAAATAATGAGCTTCCAACGTGACAGCCATACGCACTCGATGTATGTCAAAAAAGCGTTAATAATTTTCATTTTTGGGTGAACTATCCCTTTAATTTGTGTTCCGAAGATGAACGAAGTTCTTAGAGGTGTGGAACGACATTAGGGTGATTAATTAATGACAGAATTTAATTTTTGGGTGAACTAACCCTTCAAGCATTTCATATCCTGTCTATGATTAATAATGAAGACTGCTTCATGTGAGTTCTGTCTTTGGGGCAGTTTTGAGACTTCAGGCCAGAAAGCATCTGGTATTGATGAGAGTGTGAAGTTGTGTAAGGGTGTGAGAAGATATAAGTAGGCTGAGGTTAATTCACTTCCTGACCTCCACATATAGCATATATATTCTGTTAACATGCTTTTACAGGTTTTGATCATTTGCTACATCCTGTAATGCATTATAATGACTATAGATGAAATGGTGTAGTGTACTGATGGCATACTGATATATTGCAATTGTTGTGAGGGGAAAAAAAGCATACAGAAAAACATATTTGTTGTGCTGAGCAATATTTTCAGTTTCAGACATGTTCGCTGCATGTGTTTCACTTATGCCTGGAGGGAGGAGTCTCTTTTCACACGCATAAGTCTTCTGGATGAAAGTGAAAATGAAAATAGTATAATCAAAGACAAGAGAAACACCAACAGTAGGTAAGGCATGCATTCTCTCAATATTACAATTAATTTGCTCATAAATGTTTCCATTACATACTGCTTAGGGGCTACAGAATGATATTTGAACGCTATTATCCTAAAAGATTAGTTAAGATCATGTTGGATTGGCAGTGAAAGACGTGAGGTACAGCACTGTTTAGCTTATAACTTTTTATAGCGTTACTAAATCATTCAGTCAAGTAATTAGTTTAACAATACTGATTTTTTCAAGAATGAAACACCACTACTGCTTAGAGTAGAATGATCTATTCTGTGCATTCATCTTTGATTGGAACCGTTTTCGAAGCAAGATATAGGCAAAGTAGCCTGATGTAGTTAGCTGTAGCAAATAGTTTAGGGACTCAACATATACATTTACTCAAAATATAACTACAAAAAATCCCATTTAACAGAACCGTGAAATACTGATAGTTTGATTTAAAAAAAAAAAAAAAAAAAAACATACCTTAAATTCCACGTAGAGACAGTGGATCTTTTTGTAATCCGTTAATTTACAAGAACAAAGCGTCGAACAACCGATTTACTACAATGAATCAGACATGCTTCACATGACAGTCCGTTTAGGTTGAACCGATTTGATAGTATAGAATGAAGAGAGAGCTGAGAATTGTTGTTTACCGCTCGGTAGTAAACTAATACAAATGTGACATTAAAACTATCGTACTATACATCGCTAATCAATGGAAAAAGTAGTTTGTTACTTGAAGTCTTTGGTTTAATTTCCCTGTCATCCATTTATTTTGCAGAAAGAAATAATCACTCAAAAAGTGAGTCGACTCGTACTACGGAAGCCCTAAAAGGCCATGGATTATTTTTTTTCTTCTTGTTTTTTCGTTAGCACGACTTAATTTTCTTGTGATCTCGACATAGCAAAAGTTTTCTCGTTTCACGACTGTGACTGATATCGTACGTTACACTGGCTTTCGCCTGCTAGTCATGCTTCCATTGAAAAGAGGTGCAACACTCCAAATTTCAAAAAAAAAAAAAATTAATTAAAGTATTCATATCTTTATATATATATATATTGTTATGTCAAGATCAGGAGAAAACAACTTATGACGAGATCACGAGAAAACAACAACAACAACAACAAAAAAAATCAATTTCCTCAGGGCTTCCGTACTAAATCAGCGACGGTGCCATACACAGCACTAAATAGCCATCGTGACTGTCGAGAGCCAAGCAGATTTGTTACAGGTGCGAAATATTGTAGCTACAGTATATATATTCAAATCACATTTCTTATACAAATTATAGCCATCACAAACAAGAATGTCTTTGCTCTGTCCCAAACGCGTATGTAATAAGGTGGATATTCTATACTGCCACCTGTTGGCGCAGTTGTGTTATTTAGAGATTAACTTTTATGTCGAGAAAACAGCTTATTGTCGAGATCACGAGAAAATTGTCTTGATGACGAGAAAACAACTTTTGTTATGTCAAGATCAGGAGAAAACAACTTATGACGAGATTACGAGAAAATTAGGTGATCACGAGAAAACAAGAAAAAAAAAATATCAATTTCCTCAAGCCTTCCGTACTAAATCAGCGACGGTGCCATACACAGCATTGAATAGCCATCGTGACTGTCGATGGAGATTTGCTAAGCAGATTTGTTACAGGTGTGAAATAATGTAGCTACAGTACACTTTATAAACTATATGTGCAAAGCTATTTTGCCAGGCCATTAGTATATTCTGATTAGTGTTGTTTGGTTGGGCCAGCACTAACCTAGACTTGTGGCATTGCTCTGGTTTAACTATGGGCACTTTTGGCCCTGTGGACTGTAAAAAAAAAAACTGCTGCAAAACACACTTTTCAAGTTCTAATGTGAAATAAGTTCAAAGTTGCTCTTGTAAGTTGGTTTAATAAAAATTAACCCCTGCCTGGAATATAGCCTACTGTAGAAGCATCCTAAGTTAAACACCCACCCCAACCTAATCAACTCGTTGTATATTGAGCTGTTGTATAAAAGCAAATTCATCTGTGCTGATATTCAGACCAGCACTCTTTGATTATGTGAAACTGGTTTGGTATAGGCTGTCACCATGATTGACAGAATAATGTTGCATGCCTCAACATTCTTTAACTCCATAGTAACTGTTTCACATTGTTGGTAAGCAACTCTATCAGGTAAATCTTGATTCCTAGCTTTAGGAATGAAAGTGTGAGCAGCGATACTTGATTTCCCGGCACTAAACTTTGGCTGGTAAGAAAGAGAAAACGTGTAAAGATACTCTCTCTGTATGTTTGTAGATGCCAAAACCCGCTGATGTGATGATAACCACGGCAATATACCAGCAGCAGTATGAAGTCTCCAAGTTCCTGAGGACCAAGCCAATGGCTTTGGGGGTAAAACGCACTTGTCACATTCTGTGTGCATTTTTGTTCCTGTTAATATTAGTTTGTATGTTCTTATTTTCCTGTGTTCAGTTCCAGTTTCCTTTGTTCCTCTGGTTCCTGTTGGTAGTTTGTTTTCATGGTTACTGATCATCACCTGGGACTTGTTTAAGTCCTTCATTTCCTTTGTATTTAATGCCCTCAGTTCTTTGTCAATTGTTGTCTTCATATTTGTTTGTAAAGTTGTTGCTTTTTTGCCTTCTCCAGTGTTAATCTTTGTTATTTTGGTCATCCAAATCTGCTCTCCTTGCCTCGCCTGTGTTTAGTGTGTATGAATTAACAGGCATTATATCTTGTGTTTTTGTATCACAGATATTGGAAAACTTGATAGCCTTATTTGAACTTGGTTTGACAATCTGGAGTGATAAACTTTTTCTTCTCTGGTCACCAGTTATTGTAAGTCAATCATTTCAGTATCAGTACAGCATTATGCAATGAACAAATACTGAATTCTCTTCCATTTCTATTCTGCAGTTTATTATAACTGGAAGTATAACAGTATTGGCTGCACACAAATGTAAACCGTGTCTGGTTAGTATCAACTTTACTGCCTTGAGAAGAAGCAATACTTTTAAGGGGAAAAAAGACTTTTCATAATTTGGGATAAGGGGAAATTTATGGGGGTTTTTGTGTGTGTTGTAGGTAAAATCCTCACAAATACTCAGCTGTGTCAATTTTGCAGTAGTTGCTATCTCCATACGCTCTCACCTTTTTTTCACTCGGGTAAGTGGTTACATACAGTGTGTGTATGTGTGTGTGAGTGTGTGAGTGTCTAGATTAAAATTATTTACTCCAAACTCTTGTTTTTCCAAACTTAGTGTCATATATTGTGACACTGGTAGTCTACAACAGTGTTACATAGCATTAATCTAATCCACCCTTTGTACTATATATAGCAACCGGTTTTTGATTCATGTTCATATTTTAGTTTATAATCACTGTCTTTATCATTCACTTAGGGTGTGCCCTGCTTTGTCCTAATATCATGTGATATTCTGATCTTCATCTTCTCTGTTGCTATTGCCTCAACCTCCTGCTCCTGTTGTTGCGAGCCAAAGGTAAACATCATCAAGAGCTTAAAACATTCATCTTGAGAAACCGAGTCAGATGAAATAGATGGATAATAAACGTGATGTTGGTTCTCTTTTAGTCAAGACCTGTCACGGTCAGTTATATGAACACAGATTTGCCTGTCAACCATATTGTGCTAATGGGCCAGCCGAACTCCTCTGCAATGACACAGCCCGTTAGTTCAGTCCTGTACGTGCTGCCAGCAGCAGATGGCCAAGTCCCATCTGCCCTTCTGCCAAATCACGGACCCTTCCTCAATGCATCTCCACCAAACTACAGTCCAGTACCAGCTACACCTCCACCAACCTATGACCAAATCTCAGCTGCACTGCTACCAAACAACGGCCCAGTCCCAAGTGCACCTCCACCAGCATATGAGGTAATTATGAGCATTTTTGAGTAAAGGCCCGTTCACACCATGAACAATAACAATATAAGTGTCCACACTCTGCTATTCTGTTATATTTAGAACATTTACAACATTTTTAGAATGATAAATTTTTCATTATTATTATATAGTCCTTGCTCCGAATGGACCTTAAAGGGTTAGTTCAGCCAAAAATGGAAATTCTGTCATTAATCACTCACCCTCATGTCGTACCAAACCCATAAGACCTTCGTCTATCTTCGGAACACAAATTTTTTATGAAATCTGAGATTTTTTTATCCCCCATAGAAAGCAACGTACTTACCACATTCAAGGTCCAGAAAAGTAGTAAAGACATGGTTAAAATAGTCAACGTGACTACCAGAGCTGGGTAGATTACTTTTGAATTACATGACAAAATTTGTAATCAGTAATATTTCTTAGATTACACATTTTTGGTAACATAATCTGACTACTTTTGGATTACATTTAGATTACTTTTGTGCTAACCCTTATTTGGTGTCATACATTATCGGACAAAAGTTTGGAATCAGTAAGATTTTTAATGTTTTTAAAAGACGTTTCATCTGCTCACCAAGGTTGCATTTATTTAATTAAAAATACAGTAAAAACAGTAATATTGTGAAATATTATTACAATTTAAAATAACTGTTTTCTGTTTTAATATATTTTATAAAGTAATTTATTCCTGTGATGGCAAAGCTGAATTTTCAGCATCATTACTCCGGTCTTCAGTGTCACATGATCCTTCAGAAATCATTCTAATATGCTGATTTTCTGCTCAAGAAACATTTATGATTATTATCAATGTTGAAAACAGTTGTGTACTTTTTTTTTTTTTCAGGATTCCTTGATGAATAGAAAGTTCAAAAGAACAGCATTTATCTGAAATACAAAGCTTTTGTAACATTATACACTACCGTTCAAAAGTTTGGGGTCAGTAAGAATTTTAATTTTTATTTTTTTGAAAAGAAATTAAAAAAATGAATACTTTTATTCAGCAAGGATGCATTAAATCGATCAAAAGTGACAGTAAAGACATTTATAATGTTACAAAAGATTATATTTCAAATAAATACTGTTCTTTTGAACTTTCTATTTATCAAAGAATCCTGAAAAAAAAAATATTGTACACAAATATTTACACAATAAATGTTTCTTGAGCAGCAGATCAGCATATTAGAATGATTTCTGAAGGATCATGTGACACTGAAGACTGGAGTAATGATGCTGAAAATTCAGCTTTGATCACAGGAATAAATTACTTTATAAAATATATTAAAACAGAAAACAGTTATTTTAAATTGTAATAATATTTCACAATTTTACTGTATTTTTAATCAAATAAATGCAGCCTTGGTGAGCAGACGAAACTTCTTTTAAAAACATTAAAAATCTTACCGATTCCAAACTTTTGACCGGTAGTGTATATTGTAGGATAATCTTGTACTATTTTGACAGATACAAAGAAAAAAAATATATTCCAAAAAATATATTCTATTCACCAACAAGTGCCTCAACAGATTATTTTTAAAGTGTATGGACAGTTAATACTTCAAAATACTAACACTAATGTACCTGTTAGTGTTTGCTGATAGTAACACTGAAAAAAACAAAATCACATCTTATGATTTTAAAACATATTTACTTAAAATTAAGTAAATTTAGAAAACAGCAACATTACAAAAACAAAAATTCTTGTTGTTGCTGATTTCTGTGCACAGATTTCTGTCCCTCCCCCTCACTGTGGGAAAAACTCAAAGAATCACGAACGTATATAAGCGGCAGGTTTATTATGAAAAAAAGAAACGTTAAAAAAAAGAAAGAAAAAAGAATCAATGAATTGAGAACATCTTACTGCCATTGTGTAAATAATATGTAATCAAGTAACTGTAGTCTGATTACGAGTATTTTAAAAAGTAGTTTACTCTAATTACAAGTACTTGATTTTTGGAATCTGATTACGTAATCCAGATTACATGTAATCCGTTACTACCTAGCTCTGGTGACTACAGTGGTTCAACCTTAATGCTTCAACCTCACACGCGCTGCACTGTGTCTATAACGTGAACAGCGTAGGAGAATGTCAGGAAAAAGATGAAATTGTTGAATAAAGTCGTTATTTTTGTTTTGTTTTTGCGCACAGAAAGTATTCTCGTTGCTTCGTAACATTAATGTTAAACCACTGTAGTCTTTTTGACTATTTTAACAATGTCTTTACTACTTTTCTGGACCTTGAATGTAGTAATTATGTTGCTTTTTATGGGGGATAAAAAAACATCTCGGATTTCATCAAAAATTTGTGTTCCGAAGATGAATGAAGGTCTTACAGGTGTGGAACGACATGAGGGTGAGTAATTTGACAGAAATGTCATTTTTGGGTGAACTAACCCTTTAAGGGTGCGTTCACACTTGTCATGTTTGGTTCGTTTAAAACGAACCCTGGTGCGATTGCTCTGTTAGTGCGGTTCATTTGAGCATGTGTGAACGCTGCCATCCGAACCCTGGTGCGCACCAAACAAGTGGACCGAGACCGCTGAAAAGATGGGTCTCAGTCCGCTTCCAAACGAACTCTGGTGCGGTTCGAATGATATATGAACGCAACACGGACCAAAGACATGTAAACGAACCAAAAACAGGAAGATGAGACCCTAAAAAGGACAGAATCCTCACGCATATCGGTTTTTCTCGTCATAGTCGCGAGTTTGCCCATCACAGGAGTCAGACGCGTATCTCCATGCAGCAGATCGTGTGTGTGTGTGACGGAGGGATTCCCGTTGCTGTTTTGACTCCTTTACACATTTTATTAGCTCTTCATGAGTTCCCAGCTGGCCAAAATACCATCGTATGCAGCTACGCACACACAACGAGCACATTTACCTCAGCACACAGCATTGTTTTGGATGTTCAGTAAGTTCCGGCTCAAAATAGGCAATACGTCATAAAATCCGACCAATCAGGTTGTGAATGTATCCCTATGCCTTTAGGTTCGGTATCTTTTGGTTCGGTGATAAAATTGCCAATCTGAACGCTAATCGGACCAGGACTAAATGTTTTTTTCTTTTTGGTCCAGACCAAATGAGCCAAACGAACCGAACTACAAGTGTGAACGCACCCTAACTGTATGAAATCAGAAAATACATTTATAATGATTTTTATAAAGAATTTATAAATAATCTCCACCTTTAATCATATTTGTTTGCTAATCTATTGTAATTGCTGTACTGCACAGGTCTGATACAGTGTGTTCTGCTATTACAGGCCAGATGATGATCTAGATCTCAGACACAAATGGAGATATTGGATGTTTACTCTATTTATGGCATTGAATTATGGTGAATGGAAAACCAAAAATGATGTTTATAAATTTGTAAACCATTTATAAATAATTGTAATATTACAATTCTATAAATAATATGAAAACCAAAACTGTGAATGCATGTTTTAAATGCATTGTACCATACAAAAATTATACACATTTTACAAAACTGTACACATTTTAACACTGTAATAAAAACATACTTTTCATAACTATTATTTGTTATTATTAACGCCCCATTAACGCTGGAGTTGATTTTGTGGTCTTGGTTTTGAGACTTCTCGGGACTACATAAACGTGGCCTTGGCTGGGTTTTTTTATCTTATGCTGTCAGACAGTACTGCGGTGTATTTCTAGTGTAGTAAATTATTTATTTAAACATTAAACAGTAGCATATTCTCATGACTCCTGTGAAGGATTTTTTTAATTAATCATAACTAACATTTCTTATCCTTGCAGGATTAACATTTATATGCTTTTGAAAACTAAATGTCCACAACACTTGGACCAAAGCCAATGTGTGTCAGAATCATATAAAAATATAAAAAATGGGGAAATGAAACTAATTATATTCTATATAACTCATGACTTTGAGTAACAAAGTGAATAAATCAAGAAATTCAGATTTGCTTTTACCTAGTAACAGAAGGGTTTGCTGAATTATACACATGAAGAACCAGTCTACTGTAGAAAAATAATGTAATGAATCATGTCACCTTTGCCATGCTCCTATTCTATAAAAACTGTTGTACTTTTTCCCTGGGGGTAAAGACCCCGAGTGTGACTTTTTTTTTTGTTTTTACATACTTTCAGAACAACCGAATCAAGTCCAGTTTATTTATTTATTTTTTTTGTCTGTTTAGATAGATAATGTTACAAAAATCACAAAATCTCACGCCACTGAGATGAAGAGAACAATGTTTTTTAATGAGGGAAACATCAAATGGGGTCCATTTGGACCCCAAAGACCACATGAGGGTTAATGTGCCTCATATGACATATGGATGAGAAACATGCAGTCTTGTGTTTTCATTGTTTATTAAGATTTTGTTTCCTCAAAATGTTTGACTTTAACATATGTTCACAGACTAAGTAAAATAACAAAGTAAAATGTTAGTTTATGTGCGGTTTTCTTTTTAAAAATGTCAAACTCATTTGACACCAGCATTTAGACTGTGAGTTAACAGTGTTCATTGTGTACTTTAGAGAAAAGACTAATATTTGAATTTGTATCACTCAAACAAATCGTTTAAAGAGAACAATCAACGTATAAATGAATTATTTATTAACCTTTAGAAATGTGATCTCTTCAGAACAGATTAACAGTAATCACATTTTATATTCAAATTTGTTTAACCAGTCCTGCCACATAAAAAACGTTATGTTCCCAGCATGAACATTTCAGAAAACCCATTGACATCCACAGAAGAAATTGTAATGTTCAAAGAAAAAACAGCACTGGATATTCACATTACACCTTATTTAGATAGTCCAACAGTGACTGCATAGAACAGCCATTCACATCAATTCATTCCAAACGTTGTCCTCACAACTGTATGTTTTGTAATTGCATTTGTGGATATTTAGATCCTCTCTCTCCTTTTAATAAATAATCAACCAAAGCCTAACAAATTTAAATAAACAAGGACTTCTTTATTGTATAGAAGCTTGTTTCCACCACGGAACAAAAAATAAAATTGCTTGTATATCTTGCAATTCAGACTTTTTTCTTCAAAACTGTGAGTTTATATCAATTGTGAGAGATAAAGTCTGAATTGTGAGATATAAACTCGCAATTCTGTTTTTTTATCTCACAATTTCGAGTTTATATCTCGGACTTCATAACTCACAGTTCTGACTTTTTTCTCAGAATTGTTAGCTATAAACTCGCAATTGCGAGAAAAAAAAAAGTGGCATTTATCTTTTTTATTTCTGTGGTGGAAACAAGCTTCCATATTGTGAGGACTAACACAGAAACAAATGTAACCAAAAAAATTCTAAATCTAAATGTGCATACATCAGTCAAAGTGTCAGAGAATGCACTTAGGGTGAGATTTTGCAAAACATATGTTTTCTTTCCTGATTTGAACAATCAGCTTAATGATTAGTTGACCGTTTTGAAGGATTTGGTGATCCAAAGTCTGATTTGAGTCTATTTGCCCTTGACCTGTCCATCAGAGTCTTTTGCTTTGTCTTTTGGCACTCTACCCATGTTGTAAAACTCTGTGTTAGGTCTCATGTCAGTCAGATGGGCCATGCGGTTGGACAGGGCAAAGAAGGCAGCAATGGCAGAAATGTCCCAAATATCCTCTCGGTCAAAACCGTGAGCTTCCAAGGTGCTGAAATGTTCTTCAGTTATTGTTTCACTCCTGCAGACTGTCAGAGCAAAGTCCAGCATGGCTTTCTCACGGGCGGTCAGATCGGCAACCCTGTAATTAACTGCAACCTGTGGGTCAAGACAAAAATACAGTACCAGTAAAATCAATTATAAGCCTACTAATTCACACGTACACCACTCAGTTTTCTACATTTCATATTATTTATAGGATTCTTGGAAATGGAGACTGCAAGGGTTGGAGAATTTTCCAATTTTTTTTTAAATTAAAATGTCAAGTACCTGATCAGCCAGCATGGGTTTTTTGGAATAGATTCGGTGCAATGCACTGTGGGATACCACACAATACAAGCAGTGATTGTGAGCACTGGTCGCAACAACGATCAGTTCCCGATCTGCTTTCGACAGACCACCTGTTACAAAAGTAAAAAAAAAAAAGCATGTATCACATATGAATGTATAAGGTGCATATTGTACTTTTTTTTGGTCAATTTTTAATCACCTTTTGGCCTCCACTAGTTCATTTTAAATAGTTTTTTTGATGTGACACATTATTATTAATATACAATTATTCCATGTGGTTTCCAGTTATATTAATAAAAGGAGTACCAAAATATTGTTTAAAATAGTTTTAGATGGATGATACATGTTAACAGAATATGTCAGAATTATTTACCTAAATCTAAACCTAATCAATCAAGTACACATTTGGTCTTGATCTTGCACCACTTGAAACCAAATTTTAAAAAATATAATATAAATATACATATGCTGTATAGATGTGAATTAATTAAAAAAAAATTTTTTACTAGCTACCATGCAGCATTAATAAGTGGTCATACCACTTTCCTTGTTCATGAGGGCATTATAATAAGAGAAGAAAGCCCGAAATTCAGCAGGACGATGGGCAAGAACCTTGAAGACATTGGGCAAAAACCCTCCCTGTAGATAAACATCATCTATTAGTTGTGACTCAAGAAACACAAATGTCATCATATTTTGTGTTTCATGGAATGCCATATTGGTTTGAAATGACATTAGGGTGAGTAAATGATGACAGACTTTTCGTTTTGGAATGAACTATCCCTTTAACGTGAATGTGATGCCAAACCTTCTGTTCAACCTCCTCCATCAGTTCCACAATATCAAATGGCAGGTTCTTCTTGTTTGGCACTGGATAGCGACTGATGCCCTCTGAACTGCTGCTGTGTCGTGTGTGAGGAGCTGATATTTTCACACAAACATTGCTTGCTGTGGAAAGTGAGTACTGCAAAGGACAGAGCTTGGTTAATATTGTTACATCCATTGTATAATTCATACAAATAAGAAGTCATTTTCCAAGTTCAGCAATTACAGAGTGATAAAAGTGTTTATGATTACAAGCAATTACAGAAAGACGTACAGGTGCAGGTATGTTTTGCGTGCAATTACTGACGTTTTAAAACAATATTTTGTCACATGACAGTTCAGAAAACTAATTCATTTTAAAACCTTACCATTATCCCAAAATTAGAGCGGTGAATAAGCTTAAAAATGGCTCGCAACGACATTGTTAAACTTTATCCTGCAGTGGTGCTCTCTGTTTATGTTGGGGACGAACAGCATCATATGTTCTAAACGGCAGCCAATCAGCGAGTCCTGTTCTGACACGCCTCATGGCTGTTCGACCAATGAAGCCATTCTATGGAATTCCATTTTACTTCCTGTTTACGTGCTGAAGGAAATGAAGCAAAGCATAATAAGAGAAATTGCGGATTCTCAGTAAAACAGTGTCAAAGTAAAAGTGTATTTGTATACTTGTGAAGAGCAAAATAGTTATTATTAATATTTTTATTAATCAGTTATGTAAATGAATTCTCCGCCACTACTAACTACTAATTCTCCAACTACCACTGAAGTCACAATGGCATATTCTCTGATCATTTATAAATATGATCACCAGTGTTTGATTAGCTAGTGATAAAAGTCGAATTCCTGTCAAACAGTTGCACTGGGACTTTTATTTTGAACTTTGCTCTGTACTCAGTGCGTATCCGGAAATGAATGTTTATTGTTGGAGTTGCTGTTTTCTGATAAGATATAATCCATTTGACATCAGATATATTTTCGCATTTTAATAAACGCGTGATTATGGGTGGGTACGGGGTGATGGCAGACGAGGAATCTCTGGATTATTCAGTACATGAAGCCTGGAATGAGGCCACCAATGTTTACCTGCTGGTTATTTTGGTCAGTTTCGCCCTGCTTATGTACGCCAGAAAGTAAGTCTCCATTTAATTTTACATTCATTAATCACACGATCATGCAATTATATTGACCTGTAAACATGATCACAGTGACATGTAAAAGCCGTCTCAGTGGTCTCAATGAAATCTGTTACACAAAACGACTGTGGTTATACGTCTCTAAAATAAGAATTTTTTTTTTCTTTTTTTTTTTTTTAATAGAAATAAGAGGAAGATTATGCGTATATTTACGCTGCCACCAACAGTCGGCAGCTCTCCAGAGCCCAACTTCTACGACAGTCTACAGAAAGTCCGGCTGAGACAACAACTGGAAATGTATTCACTGGGTGGGTTGGGCTCATTTTCTGTATAATTATGCATCATCATGTCCTTTCGAAAAGTTGCCATGGCAACTATAGTTTCTGGTAAAATGCAGTTACTGTAGTTATTGTTAAAATGTGTGTATACATACAGTATGTTGATATTATGCATTATACACCACATCTAAAAAAAGTCTAGCTCACTCTTGCTGTTCAGCTAATGCTGCATTCATTTTCTTGCCATACCCATCTGTGTTGTCACTACATTTTTCATTTGTTTGTCATGTACATGTTTTTTTTTTTTTTTATTATTATCATTATTTGTCTTACATTTTAACTGCACACATGTACATTTAAAGGTGCAATGTGTAAATTTTAGGAGGATTTATTGACAGAAATGCAATATAATATGCATAACTATGTTTTCAGTGGTGTATAAAGACCTTACATAATAAACCGTTATGTTTTTATTACTTTAGAATGAGCCATTTACACCGTGGGTCCCCTTACATGTTAAGTCGCCATTTTGCGCCGACATGTTTCTACAGTAGTCCTAAATGGACATTTGCTTGACTGGCTACTCTCTGCTGTCTCAGACAGCGACATTTTTATCCTGTGGTGGCCACCGTAGCTTCTCTGTATTGCAATTTACAACCTCACCGCTAGATGCCGCTAAGATTTACCCTTACATTTTAATGTAACAACAAACACTTGTTTTTCCATTATCATTATTTGTATTACATTTTAACTGCACATATGTACATTTAAATTTTTTTCTAACAACAACAAACACACTTCTCATTATATTAATGTTCAGTATCATCTCTAATCTTCATCTCCAACTCCACCATGTTTTAAGAACAATTTAAAAGGTTCCCAATCTCCATCAAAAATCTTATATTTATTCCTAAAAAGTTATCTTTACTATTGACATATTTGTTATAATTTATATCAGTCAATGTACATGTGTTTTAATGGAAAGCTAAACATTTTAATACAACTCTGTGATTGATTGTTGAATGTTCTGATGTAAAAATGTGATCGTGCTGCTAAATTTATCTACATGCTGCATAACATATTTTGTTGTAGTAATTGTGAAAATAATATGAGAACTATGCTATGCTAAAAATGTCGATATGCAAAAAAAAAA
Organism: Hypophthalmichthys nobilis; assembly: GCA_037950665.1. NCBI lineage: Eukaryota > Metazoa > Chordata > Actinopteri > Cypriniformes > Xenocyprididae > Hypophthalmichthys > Hypophthalmichthys nobilis. Next base: position 25,278,273 of record CM075491.1, on the reverse strand, counting down.
AAAAAAAAAAAAAAAAATCCTTAACTAATCAAAGATGCAGTAGAAAATTCAGATTTTTAATAGCTTAGTCTTTAGCATCCCATCATGTAAGGATGACCTAAGTCTTGAAGAGAATATCATGATTATCATAGTAGTTTTGTAAGGTTATAATCGGGATTTTTTCAAACCCCTGTTGTATGTTCTTTCCCCAGCTCGTAAATATGACCAGCAGCAGCCGCAGTCGGATAGTGTGCAGCTGTCAATGGAGTGAAGTCACCAGAGGAGGCGCTCTTCACCCGCCAATGTGAAGAAAGGCAGAACGGGCCACAGAGAGAAGTGGATTGTTGAGAAATAAACGTGCTTTGTCATTTGGGGGGTATTGTTGAATGTTATTTTTTATTTTAAGAGCCTTTCTTTTTTCCCCACATCCTTCATACCTCTCAAACATTCAGAAGAAGTGACGATTTGTTTAAGAACTTGTGATTTTCTTACAGGGGCATTGGTGGACTATGACACAGACTGCCCTCTGGTGTTGGAAGTGAAATTGCTTGTATAATATCTCAACGTTTCACATGTTTGACAAACATCATCTCTGTGCTGTAATGTTGATCACTGTTTGTGATCTGCACCCAAACATTAAGATCAACATTTTATCTCACCTCAAAATCATTGTTACAAAATACTATTTAAAGTTGACAAAGTAAAGATGTTGAAAATACTGTACACTGATTTTGTTGTGCATGCTAGGTACATTTTCTCTAGTACAGTAGGTCTTATATTGCCCTCTAGTGCTAGTTTACATGCGTGTCAGTTGTTTTTTGGCTGACCTGCCAGGCTGTTTAAAGAATAATCTGCCAAAAATAAAGATTTTAACATTAAACAGATGTTACAGAGTCTTAATCTTGAAAGTGACTGCAATTAATTCCTGGTAAGACAAACATCACAATTACTATTGCTCATACTTAGGGTTAGTGAGTTCAACAAACCCTCAGTACTAAGTATTATTTGTTTTTTTATGCTAAGATCATAAATTATACATCAAATTGTGCAAATTATTGAGAAAAAAGTGATTTTCTTGTTTATTGGCATCTATGGTTCCAAGAAGAATCTTAAACATCTCTGGAACCTTTCCATAGAGACAGAGCGACACGCGTCATAATCTGAAAACCACGCCCACCGGGGGGGAAAACAATCCAACAGTCCCCATTGACTTTATATAGCGTGAGGCTGCCTCCTTATCATTTCTGACTTATAAAAAAAAATAGAACAATGTCTAAAAGCTGCTATGTGACATGGTGTACACAAACAAGCTAAAAAACCCAGAACTAAGTTTTTATAAGCTGTCGACCCCAAAAAACGAATGTTTAAGGACACAAAAGTGGATACAGGCAGTGAGACAGAGCGCAACGGGTCCTATTACTATAAGAACTACATTGGAGGGGAACGTATTCGGCGACAGGTGAAATACTTCTTTGACATGGTTAAAAATAATGAATGGTTTGTTTTTGTTTGTTTGTTTAGCATATGTTGTCGCCAATTACGTTCCCCTCCAGTGTATTTCTTATAGTAATATGACCCGTTGCGCTCTGTCTCACTGCCTGTATCCACTTTTGTGTCCTTAAACATTCGTTTTTTGGGGTCGACAGCTTATAAAAACTTATTTCTGGGTTTTTTTTTTAGCTTGTTAGCTGTACACCTTGTCACACAGCAGCTTTTAGGCATTGTTCTGTTTTTTGTAATAAGTCAGAAATGACAAGGAGGCAGCCTCACGCTATACAAAGTCAATGGAGACATTTGGATTGTTTTCCCCCCCGGTGGGTGTGGTTTTCAGATTATACTAAATGCGCTCTGTCTCTATTGCATCGTATGTAGCCCCGCCCACCCCGTGCGCTCATTGTGTTCTGTCTTCCGGTTTGCATTTCCACAGCGTGATGGTAAGATCTTACGGATTTATGAATGAACCGCTCATTTTTAAATCTTCCCGGTCTACTGACATTTGTTATGACACCTGCTTCAAACATTACAATGGTCATGATACATTAAGTAAATCCATTCTTTGACAGTAACGCCATAGAAATATACAGAGCTAATAAAATGGAAGTTCAAAAACAAAATTATAAAGATGGCTGCAAGCTTGTTTCTCTGACGCAGAAGTCTATAGTGGAAAAAGGATGAAAATTTTGTTGGCTTGTGTACTAACGTTATCAAGCGTTTCAAATAATGTTTAAATCCAGGGAAATCAGCAATTTTAAGAAGGACACGGACCATGTAACTGCGTCGCCTGTCACTGACGTCATATCCATGCTACCAATGATTTCCAGTTTTACTTTCATAGAAACCATGGAAACAAAGACACTTTAATACATTGTGTTTATTAGGCAGATGAACAACTGTTTGGATACATTTATCAACAAACTGATCATTGTTATACAGCTCAACACGTTTAGTCTTATTGTTTTCTTGATTTACCATGAGTACCATGTTTTACCACACCTACAACCGAGAACACCATTTTGTCAAGTGGCTAACATAGCATATTCAGAGAAAGCTTTCTCCATCATACATTTAAAAATGAATTGCATGTCATTTAACAACAGTCATTTAGTCATCCAGATTTTATTAATATGATATTTAATGCCCGAGCACCGATGGTGTGAGGACCTTATTGTAATTGCTCAGTCAATTCTTCTTCTTCTCCGAAATGAATTGCATTTTTGTTGCTCGAAATCTCATGAAACTTTGCACATGCATCAGAAGTGGTAAAATTTACTCTGATGTGGGTTTCAGAATTAGGTGTGGCAAAATGGCTCGACAGCGCCACCTTAACAAAATTTCAATTAAGCGCCCTTCGCGCTACATTTCACATGCAAGTATGAAATTCAGTAGACACATGTAACAGCCCAATACCTACAACAAGTCCCTTGGTCCAAAATCTGAAAATCCAACAGGAAGTAAGATATTTTGAATTTTCTCTGCAAAATTTTTGCAGTTTTTGCCATTTTCAGACATTGTACTTTAACGAACTCCTCCTAGAGCTTTAATCAGATTAACACCATATTTGGTCAGTCTAATCTAAAGGCATTTGCGATGTTAAATTGTGAAGATCTTGAGTTTTCGCTGGAGTCCATGGCGGACTGACAAAATTTGATGTTTCGCCATGAAACAGGAAGTTGATGTAACTCTGGCATACAATGTCCAACCTGCCCCAAACTTCACATTTGATAAGTGCCCTGGCCTGAAGACATCTACACACCAAAATTTTGTTATAGTCATATCGCCACCAGCTGGTAGCAGGAAGTGTGGCAAATACAAATGACTGACATAGTCCTCCTATATTTATATACTTAAATGCATATTGCCCACCAAGCTCTTTTTTCCTAAAGCCACCGGGTGGCGGTGGCATGGGTGCGAGGGCCCTTCCATTGCTGCTTGCAGCTTTAATCTAATATTGATCTCACTTACTGCAAAACGAGTGTCGCATCCAGCCACTGAGCAAACACGCACAGAGTCACGTTAACACAACTTTCAACACACTCAAATGTATTTAGTGTGATTGTTTTAACCTTGTAAAATAGCGCTGCATTACCGCACATACGCGACAAGCGGCCGACTGCAGTATAATAAAAGCTCCGCTGTTCTTGAGAGTGGTGTGAATCGCAGGTGTCGCTCATTAGCATTCGCTCTTCAGCACGTCCTGCTTCATACCACCGTGATGATAATAAAACTTAAATACATTTGCTCATCCATGAGCATGATTTCTGCCCGCATCCGTCGAATTGCTTTCCATCGGTGGAGGTAAGGACAACATTCCCATGATTCCACATTCATTCACGGTGTCATCAAGCTACACCTTTGTTTTGAATAAGCGACCTCTAGTGGCGAAACTTACATATCATGCCTTTAAGAGCAGAATAGACCCAGAACACCATAGCAACCATATATAAAATGCTGTGACAAACACCCAAGCATCATGTTGGCAACTCTTGTATGGATAAGTACCACTCACATTTTCTTCACAAAGTGTTAAAATATAGTTTGTTTCAAAAATATTGTTTCAAAAAACATTGAGTGAACAAAGTGCAATAAATGAGTCCAAGTGATACAGAAGTGAGAAATGAAAAACATGGAGTGAGAAATAAAAAGTTAAAAGGTGTGAGAGAGAATCACAATCTTGGACAGTCTTGCTTTTGTTTTTGCTGCTTTGTTCTAATCGCTTATTTTGTCTTTCATGCCACTCTTCCATCATTCTCTAGCCTCTGATCCGCTGTGGTATCATTTCCCCTGATGAATCACAGAAAGCTAAAGAAATGATGCCTTGCCTCGCCTTAGTCATCTGCCTCCCCCTCCCTCCGCTTCCTCTTGTGCTTTCCCTCAGGTCTCTATGGAAATAAGATGAACAAACTCTTTTTTTAAATCATTTTTCAACCTCCAATAATTCTAATTTTATTCTATACCTGCCTTTCCCTTTTATCCTAAACCCTGAGAGTCTCATAGCAAACCGGATGCTGTAACAAAAAAGAGAATTTTTGAGGAATCTTCATGCAGCTTTTTTCCATATCTGTCAAACTCCAAAAAGAATCATAACAGCAGTCCATATGATTCATGTGCTATATTCCTAGTCTTCTGAAATCTGTGAGAAACAGAATGAAAATCTGAAAGCCTTTCCCAAAAAGCTCTCAAATCAAATACTGTGTAAAATCACAAAACATGCAAGAACCATTGGAGTTTATTGGTGTCATTGACATTAAAAGACACCATTTTGATTTGAATAATAGTCATATGGACTATTTTATGGTGAGTTTCAAACTCCTTTTTTTCTCCTTTGTTCTCTATGGAGTTGGAACAACATGAGGGTGAGTAATTAATGGCATAATTTTCATTTTTGGGTGAACTGTTGCTTTAACACTCAAATAGCACATTATCCTTCCTTCTGTCTCTCTCTTTCCTTTTTTTTCCCGGTCACACCCCTTCCATTGTTTAACGAACACACAGAGAACTGAATTCCAGGTATTAACGCATGACATGCATCAACACAAATCTTACACATTCGTTCTGCATCCATTTGCAAGCTCAAACCAGAAAAAACAATCAATAAACCAGAGGAAAAATAAACCAAAAGGGTTGAGGAGCAACGTCCATGGCCGCTGGATTTCAACACGTTCATCAGCGTATGGTTGATGTTTACTGTCTGGGAGTCGTCCCCTGCCCTGTCTCGATTCACTGTGCTGTTCTGAGACCTGTGGCTGCTTGAAGCCCAGACAGATGTAAACATGGCCTGACCGCACGCACTGGCCCCAGGCCAGCAGCTGGCAAAAACAGCCAGGAATGTCAGTGCTACGGCCTGACTCCCTCTCTCTGGGTTTTTACACCCAGTTACACTGGCCCACTGCCACAAGGCCCACAAACCGGTCAGTGTTAAACAGAATCACTTTATTTAAAGGCATGACACAAGGAGGTTGTGATCTGCTTATACAACATGCTTATGAGTAGTACGAACGTTTATAAATGCTGTGAGTCAGCAACATTTGAGTTGAAATAACAGTTTATGAAACCGCAGTCAATTCATTATGCAGCTTTCTCTTTAGGGTAACTTCCAGACCTGTTACTGTACAGACGTTGAGATTATTATTTAATGTGGCTGTCCTGTCTGCTTTTTACAAAGTTCAAAAAGCTATGGACAGCCTCCAAACTTGGAGGTCATACATTATGTCATATCTAAATTTATATTGCACATTTTAATTAGATACCTTACAAGTACTACATTTTAAACATAATTGTGAGCTTGCTTTTATACAACAGTTCAATAAACAAAAAGTTCATATTGAAAGTTCATATTACACACAGTATTGCCAGATTCTTTTTATAGTTTTGCTCAGCCAATGAAAACAGTTCCAAGTGTGCGCAACATAATTGCTACACACAGTAGAGGCGTTCCTGAATGAATCAATAGTTTTGAATAAATTGATTGGGTGAATGATTCAATGACTCACTAATAAATTCTGTCAGCTGTTGCGTTTATGAATTAATCAGCATTTTTCATTAAAGGGGTCCTTGATTATGATTTCTCTTTTTTTTAGTGTGTAATGTTGCTGTTTGAGCATAAACAACATCTGCAAAGTTACGACACTCAAATTTCAATGGAAAAGGAGATATTTTCTTTTACAAAAATCGCTTTTTAAGGAGTACAACAAATGGCTGGTAGGGACTACAATGAACTTCTTCCCGGGTTGGTGACATCACAAACCCCAAAATTTACATAAACCCTGCCCCTAGGAACATGCAACAGAGGGGGTGAGGCCATGTTAGGCTGCTTTAGAGAAGAGGAAGAGTTGTTGCCATGCCGTCATTTTACGCCAGACTGCTTCACAAACGAGGGTCAAGTCAACGCTGGATTTGCACAAAAGATTAACATGACGGCAGATGCTAGTCAATGAGTTAAATAAACTCCACAGCAACTACATAAATTTATCCACTAACCATTCAGAAACGTCCAGATGCATTCTAAAAGTTGTAACTTCTTCCTAAATCTCTCCATCAGTGTCCGACTCCGGTTTGAACAATGTAAGGCTGAACGGCGTTACTGACAATCATCATTTTGGCTGCGTGAGATTCTCCAGCTTTGTTGTTGTTGAGTATCTGAAGTGTGAGCTGTTAAAGCTCCGCCTTCTTTTGGAAAGGGGACCGGGAGCAGCAGCTCATTTGCATTTAAAGGGACACATACAAAAACGGCATGTTTTTTCTCGTACCCAAATAGGGGCAAATTTGACAAGCTTTAATAAATGATCTGTGGGGTATTTTGGGCTGAAACTTCAAAGACAGATCCTGGGGACACCAGAGACTTACATTACATCTTGTAAAAGGGGCATTATAGGTCTCCTTTAAACAGAGTTAATAAAGACAAGTCATTTGTCACCAATCACTGGTGTGAAAAATGTAACCTGCACTGAAAAAGTTGTGGCCCGGTCACATTTACCATTGTTCTATTAAGTTTTGTAGGTGAAATCCAGTCATTTCAACAAAAATTCTATGCGGATTGGGAAATAAGAGATTGACGTGAGGGTGAAAAATTTCCCCACACAGATTTCACAAGACATTCAAGTTTGTCACGCAGATTTACAGCATTTGAAAATGACTTCTGTGTGATGTACTTCATACATCATTACACTAATGAGAGTGCTGGGTAGCAACTGATTACATGTAATAATTTGGTAACACTTTATTTCGATATAGTCTACTTTAGACATTTTACTAACTATAAACATTGCAACATGTCAACTACCAGTCATTAGAGTATTAGTCGACTGTCGGCTTAATATCTGCTAATACAGTGTTTCCCAACCCTGGGCTGCATCCAAAATCAAATACTTCTCTACTTTATAGTAGGTGAAAAACAGTATGTGACAAAAGAAGTATATCAGAATTCACCGTACTCATAGAGTATAGGCAAAAAGTACTCAGAAGACCTACAACTTCGAGATTCTGAAGTGTGCATATGATGGACACTTTACTATCCTATGAGGCCACGGGAGAGGATTTGTGAATGGCAGTTAAGTGACAGAACTGACACTGGTAGGTCATGTGATGATGACAACATGGTGAATGTAGTACGTCCAGATTACATTCATACTACACACATTCATACTATATAGAACGTACTTTCTTGGTGGTCAAGAAGTAATTACTTATTCAAAAGTGTAAGTGTAACTTTCAGTTATTCAATTATTTTATTCATTTATTCATAATTTATTGTCTACAATTAAAGGGGTGGTTCACTGCGATTTCACTTTTTTAACTTTAGTTAGTGTGTAATGTTGCTGTTAGAGCATAAACAACATCTGCCAAGTTACGATGCTCAAAGTTCATACAAAGGGAGATATTTTCTTTTAAAGAATTCTCTGTTTAAGGATTACAACAAACGGCTGGTAGGGACTACAACGAGCTTCTTTCCAGATTGGTGACATCACTTACCCTAAAATTTACATAAACCCTGCCCCCGAGAACACGCAACAAAGGGGGTGAGGCCATGTTATTGCAATACAGTACTTAACACAAATGCAATAGCATGTCATAAAAGCAAGATGACAACATAGGTTATAACCATAATTAAACTAAACTATACCTGTTCTATCTTCAGCTACATAAATTCATCAACTAACCATTCGGAAACATCCTGTTGTATTCTACATGTTGTTACTTCTTCTTGAGTCTCTCCATCATTGTCCGACTCCGGTTTGAACATAAAAGGCTGAACAGTTTCTGACATTTTCAGTGAGTCTGAGGTAATAGGAGCTGCTAACACGAGGTCTCAAAGCTCCACTCTCTTTGTAGGAGCAGCAGCTCATTTGCATTTAATGGGACACACACAAAAATGGAGCGTTCTTTTTTTCACAAAGTGAAAAATTTAACATGCTATAAAAAATTATCTGTGGGGTATTTTGAGCTAAAACTTAACATACACACTCTGGGGACATCAGAGACTTATTTTACATCTTGTAAAAGTGGCATTATATAACCCCTTTAAAACAGAAAATGGAGAGGACACTCAGCATTTGACATCTGGATTTAAAGAAATCATTTTACTTTTAAGAAGACAATTGCAGTTTAAAAAATGTGCTGTATAAACTCTACTACATATCGATTTGGTGGTATGCTTATTTTCTCAACATTGCATATATTATATGAAATTATATACAACCCGAATTATGGAAAAGTTGGGACGTTTTTTAAATTTGAATAAAATTAAAACTAAAAGACTTTCAAGTCACATGAGCCAATATTTTATTCACAATAGAACATAGATAACATAACAAGTGTTTAAATGGGGAAATTTTACAATTTTATGGACAAAATGAGCTCATTTCAAATTTGATGCCTGCTACAGGTCTCAAAATAGTTGGTACAGGGGCATGTTTACCATGGTGTAGCATCTCCTCTTCTTTTCAAAACAGTTTGAAGACGTCTGGGCATCGAGCTTGGAGTTGGAATTTGATCCCATTCTTTCCTGATATAGGTTTCCAGCTGCTGAAGAGTTCGTGGTCATCTTTGACGTATTTTTCATTTAATGATGCGCCAAATTTTCTCTATAGGTGAAAGATCTGGACTGCAGGCAGGCCAATTCAGCACCCAGACTCTTCTACGAAGAAGCCATGCTGTTGTAATAGCTGCAGTATGTGGTTTTGCATTTTTGCACTTCCCTGAAGTAGACGTCGTCTGGAAACCTTTATATACCTTTCAGCATTCATATTGCCTTCCAAAACATGCAAGCTGCCCATACCGTATGCAGTTATGCACCCCCATACCATCAGAGATGCTGGCTTTTGAACTGAATGCTGATAACACGCTGGAAGGTCTACCTCCTCTTTAGCCTGGAGGACACGGTGTCCTTTATTTCCAAAAAGAATGTCAAATTTGGACTCGTCTGACCATAGAACACTTTTCCACTTTGAAACAGTCCATTTTAAATGAGCCTTGGCCCACAGGACATGACGGCGCTTCTGGGCCATGTTCACATATGGCTTCCTTTTTGCATGATGGAGCTTTAGTTGGCATCTGCATATGGCACGGCGGATTGTGTTTACAGACCGTGGTTTCTGGAAGTATTCCTGGGCCCATTTAGTAATGTCATTGACACAGTCATGTCGATGAGTGATGAATTCGGGTTGTATTATCACTCAGTGCTTTAATCCTATATTACTATGTCTTTGGAAAGTGTTTGAATCTCAAACAGATTAAAATACACAAATTCATGTAATTTCACTAATGTGAACACACCTTAATGCACAAATTCACAGCATATCTAAAATGAATTTGCTACTATTGCACAAACCTTCACATAACATTAACTGCCATTAAATGACGGTGGTTTATGCTTATTAAGTTTTGGTTAGAAAGGCTGCATTACCAAACTGATCTCATGTGAAAATGTAACTAATTTATGAGTTTCGATTTTGTACGTAAACAGTTATTAGAAAATAAAGCATAACAGGCCACATTAACCCTCAGTTGGTTGTAAACAAATCATATGAACACACATGATTTACACAGCGGCTAAATAGTTTTTGGCTATTAGAGAATATTTATCAACATGGCGCTTAAAATCAACCAATTTTACTTCCGTAATGTGGTATATTTCTGTCTAAAATGGGACATTCTTCAAGAAAAAAATGTAGGGCAGTACATGATTAATATTTAAATGATTGGACTGTGAAAAGTGCTCTCTATTTGACAGGTGGTTGGAGGGAAGCTGTAGAAAAATAGAAGGGCTTGCATGGTGGTGTCAGCTGGTAATGAAAGGCATTTCAGGTTTATTTTTATTTTACTTTTTTCTACAGAATAACGTGAGAATAAATTGTGCACAATAACAAAAGGAACATTTATTAAGGAAGTAAATTATTTTGATTTTATGTTGCCTTTAAAGGTGCATTGCTTTAAATATTTCAGATGCCCTCAGAAAGTTGTGACTCATTAGGACACCTCTGTGTTTGAATTATACGCAGGGACAAATATGGGTCACAGTGAAATACCCAACACTGCATTGAAACCTGTGCTTCTCTCTTCCTCCGTTTCATTTCTCCACATCGCTTTCTTCTTTCAAAGGCATCCGCGTCGCACAGAAGCGCAAGTCTGTGTGTGTTTCCATGCTGCGTGTCTCTGGATCCAAGCGCAGATGAGACATGACAAGCTCCTTCATCCTCCCCTCCGCTCTAGCGTTGTGGGGCTAAGCGCTTTGCCTTTCTCATCTTCATTCCACCATTCTTTTCTCTTTTTTTTTACACTTTTTCTTTATGTCACAGGTGGAAACAAGACACGACTGGGAATGAAAGAGAACAGGCGCTAATTAGGGAAGGGGGACTGGGACAAAGAGACTGGAATAATAAGACGTTTAAAACAGGGAACTCTAATCTGTGAGGATTGGAAACGAGGCTGACTGGTGGTCGCTTTCTTTTCCTTCTCGCAGAGCAGGAGGATCAAAAGAGGAACACAGACCTTTTCAACTGTCTTGTTTCCATGTTTTTCTTTTTTTCAAACACAGAGACCCTTTAAACCAACAGAGTTGAACAAAACGTAAGCCGTAGTCTTGTGCGTGTCCTTGTGGTATCCACTGCGTTTTATAAGGATTTCAGCATTAGGTTTGTCAGATAATGAGAGTGTACAAGGCCCATTTTGGAGCCCGTTCCTCTCCGGGGTCTTGCTTTGGGACAGTCAGTCTGATTTTTCTGAAAAGAAGTGATTGAGAAAGCGTCTACAGCTCTCACCATCTCCCTGAGGTCAACTGCTCTTCACACCAAAGTTCCACAATGCCTCCTAAAGCTCAAAGCTATTAGTCATGTGTGTGGTTTCAGGTCTGTCTTAAGAAAAGCCCCTCGGGGGCTTCTGTGCCAGGGCAGACAGCTCCGGTCACTGGCAGAGAACAGCCCAGGTATGACCCAGGGTTCTGTCTGACCGCCAGCCTCCGTGGAGCCAAGACCTGAACAACAAACACAAGAGACCCAGGCTGAACCTCCTTTCTGGCCCCCACTCAGACTGTATCCACAGGGCCCGTCATCACACGTATGGACCTCCGTATGGACGCGAGCCATGGCCCGGCCGCAGGCTCCATTTCACCTCATGCTTTCTGCAATAAACAACAAGAGGAGAATTGAAAACCCCCCATCACTTATGGCAAGCCAGGAGGACAGCTCAGTCAATATTTGCCTCAGTTGTGAAATAGACACAAGAAGGACAAACTCAGGATGGAAAACGTATGGCTTTTCTAATGAAAATGCCAGACATTTTTGTGACCTTAGAGATACTATGAAATATTTTACAACTTTGAAATAACAAAATGTCTTTTTTTTTTTCTGTGAACACCTTAAATGACTGAGACCACTGTTGGACCTATGGCGTAGTGGTTATTGCTTGCAACATGTTGCTCATTTAGGTAACACGAGTTCAGGTTTTGCTCACATCATTGACCAGTCCAGTCCCTGAATTTCTTTCCTGCCATTTCCTGTTTTTTTTTTCTTTCTATTTCTGGAAATGAATATGGCCAAAAGGTGATTCAATTAGTGTAAATTAAATTAAACATTATTTTATATATATTATAAGAAAATAGATCATTGTATATTTTTTTGCCAATTAAAAAAATGAATATAATACAACAACAACAAAAATATATGCAGATTCAGCAGATTCTTATAATTGGCTACATCAGTGCTTCTCATGACTATTTTCACTCTGTTTTTCCTTTTGTCCCATCTAACCATAGTTTTCATGGTTTGAACTCTCTCTCTTTCCTTTACTTTCAGAAGTGTGGTGTCCACCATATTGACACAGACAGACTGCCTCTTGTCTGTTTGTTGTTAGTGGTATCTATGCTTACTCTTCTAACCTCAAATATTTCATTGGACAGTGCTACAAACCTCTCTCAGCTGCAGTCGTATCAGGAAGAGCGAGAGACTTTTCTCTTTCTGTGGGCACTAGTGCAGTCGATGAGAGACGGGTGGTCGTGTGGTCATGTGGCGGTCAGTCCCCGAAATCAAGCTTCTGGGAGTTCCAGAGGTGTACCAGGCCAGGGAAACTACATCTGGTTTACATTTTTTAAGCTTGTCACTGGAAATTTTCCATCAGTGGCAAGTAGCTTTTTGTAAATTGGTTTTGTGGTTCTGCTGATGGTTAGAGAGGGTAAAGTCCATCTTACAAATATATGGTATACTTACAGCCACTATATACAGAGTTGTAGGTGAGGAAAAGGTCATAGCTCTAGTATACATCAAACTGTGTCACATATCAAAAAACAACCCGAATTTGAATAAAATGAAAACTAAAAGACTTACAAAAATCACATGAGCCAATATTTTAGCGTTCAGCGTTCAGTTCAAAAGCCAGCATCTCTGATGCTATGGGGGTGCATAAGTGCATACGGAATGGGCAGCTTGCATGTTTTGGAAGGCACTATGAATGCTGAAAGGTATAAATAAAGGTTTTAGAGCAACAAATGCTCCTCTCCAGACGACGTCTATTTCAGGGAAGGCCTTATGTATTTCAGCAGGACAATGCAAAACCACATACTGCAGCTATTACAACAGCATGGCTTCATCGTAGAAGAGTTTGGGTGCTGAATTGGCCTGCCTGCAGTCCAGATCTTTCACCTATAGATAAAAATATGTCAAAGACGACCACAAACTCTTCAGCAGCTGGAAACCTATATCAGGAAAGAATGGGACCAAATTCCAACACCAAAACTCCAGAAATTTGAAATGAGCTAATTTTGTGCATAAATTTGTAAAAATTTCTCAGTTTAAACATTTATGTTATCTATGTTCTATTGTGAATAAAATATTGGCTCATGTGATTTGAAAGTTAAATTTTATTCAAATTTTAAAAACATCCCAACATTTACGGAATTCTGGTTGTAGGTTCTCTGCATTATTACATATGAAAGCCAATTTACTACTAACATAGTTGTCCAGACTTCTCAATATCCAGATGAATACCAATCCAAAAGTATGTGATTTGGGATTCAAACCAGCATCAACTGGTATGGGAAGTTGGACATGCTCTAGTGCAGTGTTTCTTAACACCAGTCCTGGGGACCCACCTCCCATAACATTTTAGATGTTTTAATATATAAAACACCTGATTCAACTCATTAGCTTCCTAGAGTGCCAAATAGGGAGACATCTAAAACATTCTGGAAGGTGGGTCCTGAAGACTGGAGTTGAGAAACACTGCTTTAGTGTGACTCCTGAGAAGTTTACCTGCTCTTACAAGCTGGCCTCACCCCATAAACTTCACTCCCGACTGGTCCTACACTGGCACAATGCTCTGAAGCTGACCAGGTCAACCAGTAAGGGAGTTAAGCACCCTAATAAGGATGCAGCCTCTAACACCAGTCCTTAGTGTGTCTCTTGATGCCAGAGGTGAGGTTTACCTGCACAGCTCCTACCAGCTGACACTCACCCCCATCCCTCGCTTTCATCCGGGTCACGGCACCAATTTAACTGGCTGTACTTGAAGGGGGAATGAGGTTTACCAGGCGTCCGTTAGAAGTGCATGTGCCTGAAATTGATTGCACTAATTGATGTATCCACTAGGTGGCAATACTCACAGTTAGGTCAGTACTTTAGAACCACTTTTGCACTTTGCAGCATGGGAGGCAAACATGCTAGAAAGGATGCTAAACACCACAGGCTCTAGTGTCAGTTGCCAATATGTCTCTTGGGGCAGGGGAAGTGATGGTTACCTGGCCTCCTTTACTCTTGCATATGCCTAAAATTGACTGCACAGTTGGGTCACTGCTTTAAAGAACTATTCAAAGAAGAAGGCGTAAAATTTTAGTGTAGACAACAGAAAAAACTACAAAAATGGATGTCAGCAGGTACTTGCGTTTGTACTAGTCTGAAAGATTATAAAGCATAAATTTGAACAGAGTAATGACTGACTGTTCAAGAGAGGAAAAGGAAAACCCTTATATGGAGATGTCTGGGTGTGTGTTGGTAATTACAAACTGTGTGCACATTCTCATTTAGAATGATCTCGATTTATCAGCATTAGAAGGAGAGTAATAACAAATTTATGTACATACACTGCTATTGTGAAATGTGAACTTTTCTGTGCATAATAGTAAAAACATTTGTATGAAATTTTTAATGGATGAGACCCTGTATGTTTGAAGCCCCAAGCCAAGGCCACGTTTATGTGGTTTTTAGTGGTCTCAGTACCAAGACCACCAGATTTACTGGGGTGGTATGGGCACTTTGACAACAAAAGACCCTTACTATATCTAATCCCATATGTGATAATATCTGCTGCCAATAGTTGCAGCATATGTCACTTGAACGGACCACATCTAAGGGGACCCCCTTCCACCACACCCCCTCATGACAATCAAATCCGGATATCCTGCCATAATGTTTTACACTTCCCTCATTTGTGCTGCACATGTTGCAGTTTCTGATATTCAGGTTTCTTCTATTAAGAAGTCTTTACAAGCTCTAGTGGCTCATTAAAAATCAAATGTTGGTCCACTTCCTCTACAGTTCCACCTGTTTTCTGGAAATGGTGAATGAGAAAGAAGGAAAAAAGGATCTCTGAGGGTTTTTCACTCCACTGAATGTGTTGAGGGCAGGTTGGGGATTGAGTGGACAGACGCAGGGCGGTCTTGGCACTTTTCAGTTTGGCCCATACTTTGATTTAGAGCCACTCTGACGGCCATGTTTCTTTGATGAGGCCTGTCGGTACGGTTTAGCTCCAGCCAACTCTTCTTGACAATTGATCCTGTCCTCAAGGCACGTCCCTGGTCCTCAACGTGCTTTCAGTCACACAGCTGTTTACGCTGTGAACTGACTTGGTCTCTTGGTGTGGGGGCAGGAATGAGGATGTGAACCGCAGTCTTTAACGGGGGCTGTGAGGGAAGAAGAAGGAGATGACCTGAGTCACTCGCTGAAGTTTTGACTTGGACCCACTGATTGCTGTTCTTGGACTTGTCTTTCCCAGTAAACAGACATTCATTGCCAAGACATCTGTGAAAGAATGCATCATCTGGAAAGCATAATGTTCTATTTTAAGTGTCATATTTATCTACAAACATCTGATAAACATCTTACAGGTCGCATTTGCATGGATGATTGCAAGTGGTCAGTGCTAAAAATAAGTGTCCTAAACGTTTTGTGTTCTGTTCACTCAAACCACTTTCAGAAGTAGTAAGAATCGCATGTGACCACATTGCATTTGTAGTTTAAATGCTGATACGTCCTGATGAGCTCCGAACAACAGCAAAGGATTATTCACGTATTATTCAAACAGTTATTGCAGGAAAAGTATTTTATCCTTTAAAAGCTTTAAGTTTTCAAAAAAAAGCTTTCAAAAGTTTGGGGTCGGTAAGATATTTTTGAGTCAGCGTTTTGAACACGGAAGCGTTGCACTGCGTTCACTACGTCAACAGCGTAGGAGAATGACAGGGAAAAGAAGAAATTGTTGAATAAAGTCGTTATTTTTGTTTTGATTTTGCATAAAAAAAGTATTCTCGTCGCTTCATAATATAACCTTTTGAGTGGTACGGTCCCACATGGATTTTTATTTTTGTGCCCCTGAGAGTACAGTCCCAAATATGGGATTTTTAATTTCTGTGCCCCTGAGAGTACAGTCCCACATATGGGATTTAGAACGTTCAGTGACGTCACATAACTGCCAGTTTCAAACTGTGCTTTCGCGCTTGTCATATATCACAACTATGCAGTGTTTTTAGCCACCAGTAAAACAATACATTTAGAGTTTATAAAATACACACTGTTGTCAGACATCAGTGGAAGCAGCAATAACAATCTATTTAAATATAATTTGCCGACATTTATTCATATCAGACACACATAATGGGCCTAAGTAACCATAAAGTTTACTCTATTATTCTTCCAGTTCACCAGCCACTTACTTGCATATATTTCGGGAGAAACTGATGAATTCACGAGCTGTAAATCCGACTGACAGGACTCTGCGAACTGCGGGGCAAACTAAGGGGCCGTTCGCATATCGTGTCTAAAAGCGCGGCCGTGTCGCTTTCTCCTTCTTTCCCAAACGCTTGCGCTCCCGTTGCTATGCAACCATGAACTGCGCTCTCCTTGACAACGAGGAAGTTTCATCAAGGGATTAATTGATTTCTTGCCCTTGTATTATCTTTAATACTAAATATATTTATGGAGATGAAATATAAAAACCACCCTGTACAGATATGATCAGCTGTTCGGCTGAGCTTTCGATGTTTTCTTACGGAAAGGCCGAAGCTGATCGGTTGGTTCTTGTCACATGACCTGCGGTGCGTTTACGGCATTCTGAAAAGTTGAGAATTTTTCATCTGATGTGCCTGGAAAATGCACTGCATTCGCTACATTTGAAATAATGAATTTGAGACGCTAAAGACGCTATATGTGAACGGCCCCTAAGATGGCGGCGCCCATCTCGTGTTATAGATTAAGATAAAGATCATTTATAAAGGTTTTTAAATGACAAAACACACTCACACATATTTGGGAATCGGAATATCCATATAGTTGATGATAAGCAAGTTTGTGAATATTTTTTTAATAAAAAAGGTAAAACAAAATAATAGCGATCCATCTGTCATACAGTGTTATTGTGGCTGCGTTCAACGTGACATGCATGACGTGTCGCCATGGAAACAATAAGGGAAAACGTTCTAAAATAACGGTTGCCTTAAAAAAAAAACTCACTCTGGGGGGTCAGTTAGAATATTTTAAACTCACGCTTGAAAGGGTTAAGGTTGAACCACTGTAGTCACATGAACGATTTTAACAATGTCTTTACTACCTTTCTGGACCTCAAAAGATGCAATGACGTTGCTGTCTATGTGTGGTTCAGAAACCCTCGGATTTCATCAAAAATATCTTAATTTGTGTTCAAAAGATGAATGAAAGTTTTATGGGTGTGGAATGACATGAGGGTGAGTAATTAATGACAGAAATTTAATTTTTGGATGAACTAACCCTTTAAGTATTAATTTCTAAAAAAAAAAAAAAATCTTGACTCTTGAAATCTTGAAAAAACAAACAAAAATACAAAAAGAAAACCTCAAATCAGGACTCAAACGGGAGTCATTTGAAGAGTCATGTCTGCGCTATATGTCGGAGCCCACAAGGCAGTTCACATACATTCTAAATGATGGAATGTCATTGAATGATCTGTCGTTCTAACATCTGACATTTGAAAATGACATCTTGCATATGTAAACATACGCATCAAATCTTGAATGTGTGCTATCATGGATCACACACAAAGCCATATCAATGTAGTTTGCTTTGACTGCACTGCCCTACATACAGAGAGATGGAATTCACCAAACATAGCTTTTGAAATAACTTTTGTTTCACTTTGAGGAGAAAAACTGAAGGAATCTGGTGAAAATTCCCCTTGCGGTAAAAAACAGGGCCGTGCTGATGGCGCTCTATAAATATGAGTGTGAGGGGTGAGTGTGGTTAACCATAATTACCAGCCTCTTAAACTCTGGCTCAGCTAAACTATCTACCCGCTGCCCCGCACACACACGAACACACGCCATCGAGGATGTAAACTGTGTTTTTCACTCCATTTTCACAACACTTGTCTAGAACAATAAAAGACGTGTTAAAACATGTTACATAATACCGTCTCTTTTGAAAACAACTTGTTTTTTCGGTTGCACAAGTTTACAGGCAATAACCTTTTTTTGCAAATCATGTTTTTCAGACAGACAGACAGACAGACTTAATAACGTCAGATTTGCAAAGCCAAGATTTCCACAATTGGAACCATTGATTTTGGTTTTCTGCAAGCTGATTATCTCAGTATATTTATGGTGCTCTGAGTGACTTCTTTGACTGTAGCACTCATTTATTGCTTTTAGACAGCAGACGCGTATGTTTTACAGTACATCTATCTATTTAAATGTTACATATAAACTTCTGCCCTACTTTTGCAATGAATTGTGTGTGATGATAAAGAGAAAGAGGGAGAGAGAGACAGAAGAAGACAAATAAACACATGACCATTAACTCTCACTGGAATGTCAATAATAATACTGGCAATGCAGGATCCGTCTGGAAACATAGGCCTTATTTTGAAGGGAATTCATGGAATTCTTGGGAAATTTTTTGGCACAGTATATATTCTAATCATTTGGAATATGGTTTCTTAGAAGTGTCTGCATCATTATCTCATAATCAAAACATATAATTACCCATTAGTGACAGTTTCGTAGTACTCTCAACAAAACTATATCTCAATTTTTTTTGTCATTTTTTGAGGGTAAGTAGTTAAAAAAAAATCAGTTTCTGTAAAGGTATACTTTTGTGACAGTAAGCTCAAAAATCCTACTTAATAAATAATATAATATAGTTGACCCATGATTAAACATACTTCAATGATTTTATTGAGTTCACTTGTTTACCCAACAGCTTATACAAAAATACGATAATTTGAATATACATTTGAAGGACAAATTTCACAAAAATTCTAATTTAATTCAGTTTTGAACATGCTGGAAAACCTCACTGCCAAAATTACTGCCAAAAACTTTGTGTAATTGTAAGTTTGGCTAAAACTCGCAACTTTCTGTGTGACAACTTGCCCCACTGCCATGGGAAAAAAGTACACTTTAGCAAACTTTTAAAAAGAGTAGCCTACTTATTACGAAATAATATACTTGCAAAATGAATGTCATGTTTTCGGACACTTAATTGAATGTAAAATTAAATTAAAATGTTTTATAGTTTAAATTTATATTAAATGCAATTAGAATTGCAGAATTGCTTTTCTGACCCACTTAAGTCGGTACTTGTAATTTTTATAATTACTTATATTGTCTTGAAAGTGTACTGCAGAATGTACTGACAAGCATTTATGATAAACTAAAATATACTTTAATGTCATTTCTATTGAAACTTGCATGTCACGTATTTAAAAATATTTGTAATTACACATTTGTAATGATGAATTTGCAATTTAGTACATTTAAAATATATTAACTAAATGTATTACTGAATAACACTACGGTTAAAATTATAATCAAGTACTTTACGTGTGCATTACTATGTTAAAATAAATGTACTTCTAAGCACAACAAAAGATTATTAAAACAATGATTAAAAATGTACTTTAAAGGTAAACTTGGTAACACTTTATTTTAGTGTCCTTGTTACATGTAGATAGTATTGTAATAAATTATGCATAATTACATGCAACTAACCCTAAACCGAACCCTAATCCTAACCTATAGTAAGTACATGTAGTCAATTAATATTACTCAGTACTTAAATGTATAATTACACTGTAACAAAGAAAAAAAAAGTGTAACCTAAAACTTTTAATTTGACATTATTAAAAAGTGTCCCTTTTAAAAATTTACTTAAGTGTGTTAAGAAACATGAAAGTGTCATGAAAAGTGTCTCTTTAAGTACACTTAAGTGGGCTTTTATTTCATTAATATATTATCTGTAAGTACAGTTTTTAAAAATATATACGGTTACACTTTTTAAGGTGTCCTTGTTACAATGTAATTATACATTTAAGTACTGAGTAATACTAATGAACTACTACTGGGTTAAGGTTATGATTAGGGTTAGTTGCATGTAATTATGCATTATTTATAGTTATTACTATAGTGTAACTACATGTAACATGTGTAACAGGGACACTGTAAAATAAACTGTTATCAAATATAGATTTGAAGTACAGTACAAGTGCACATTCAATATAATTAGCACACTTCTTTTCCACAATGTACTCTCCTCTAAAATATGTAACCAATTCATACTGTTCTGGCAAGTTTAAAGTGAAATAGCTGCCTGTTCTACAAGAAAATAATACCACTTTACTACTAACCGGCTTAATTTAAATAATACATCTTAATATATTCCAAAACTGCAATGCAGCCCTTGGTCTTTACAAGAGCCTCTTGTTATTTTACACATCCTGTCTCACTTCTCCCTGGAGCCCACTGGTTTAGGCTGGGCTTAGACTGTGGTCAGATAGACAGAGGCCAGACGTTTCTGTCTGTTTCTCTATACACACTCCATTTCTGATGTTCTCAGAAGGCTACTGTTGCTGTGCCTGCATGGCTGCTTCACGGCTTATATAACACCCTCCCATTGACAGGTTTATAATAGCACACAACACACTCGCCCGGTGCTGCTTTTTAAGCGTTGTTACCTTAGCTTGTGTTTTAAAACCGTCCATTTCTGATGACGGAGCGTTCATAACATTTGCTATCATGATAGTCTTTATTGTTTTATGTGGCACACCGCTTTTGAGCATGTACTTTGTACTGAGTGTGTGTAAATAGGCTCCATCGGGCACAGCAACACTTCTCAAAGTCCATGTCTCCAACTGTCCAACTGTACAGTGATTTTCATATCAAAGTGCAAACCCATTGACTGCTCTGCTGTGTCACTGCCGCTCTTCTCAAAATCAGCTCTTCAGCAGTCATTCCTTTCCTTCCTGACAAATGATTCACATAGTTCATGATGTTTTTTGACAAAATCAAGATTTCGTCTCAATAAGGATAGACGTTCTGCTCAGGGTTTGTCTTTTAAATTGCAGCGAGATGTTTGACACTTGAAATTGCTCACATTTTTTCTGTTCTGTGCACATTTTTCTGTTAATCAAACATCATTTCAGGCAATATTTCACTCTAGGTTATTATGGGACTAGTTTTATATGTAAGTGCTACTTTCCTGTGCAAAACTCGCCATCATCATTACTAGGGTTGTTGTCAGGGTGTTGATATGTGGTTGTTTATATATTTTGAATATTAATAGTGATTATTATTATTATTTATAATACTTTATATATTATTTCTTCTTATTTCAGATGTATTAATTTAATTATTCCCATGAAATTGCCTTGCATTTTTCCTTTCCTTGGGTTGTGCCAAACTAGAGTCAGACCTGATTTGGTTATGCGTGAAAGTTTAATGAAAAAGCAACAAAAGAAAATATAGTGTAAATTTAACATGTAACATGTGACTTTGCTTGTTACTAGGGGTGTAACTGTACACAAAAATGACAATTCGGTACAAACTTTTGTTATCCGTCAAAGTTTAAAGGGAACCTATTATGCAAAATTCACTATTGCATGGTGTTTGAACAAACAACTGAGTGAGTGGTACAGTCCGCCATGTTTATCTCCTCGCCAGAGCATTTAACAGCAGCATTTGAGTAAGAAATATATTCAGTGAGTGATTTTCTGTTTTTCTTTTGTTGTTTGATTCATATTCGATTCATGCTTTCACTTTAATACACAGATTTAGTATACACGTGATTTCTTTACTTGCTGTTTACCTTCACAAACATAATCGACTGTTTATGTGAACTTTGTGGGTTTTGACATAACTTTGTGTGTATTTGACAGTTTAAGCACTATAAGACATGAAAGAGAACTTATTTTAAGACTCACACGATGTGCCATGTGACATCCAGCTTTCTGTGCATGTGCTTTGGATGTGTGCGCTCAGAAAACCATATATCAGAAGTTTAGACTGATATGGCTTTAAAACACATGAAGATAATAAACTTTCATGATGATAAAAAACTGCAATGTCACAAGAGTGTGGCCGCAATAGAGATGATAATCAAAACCAAAAAGATGTTATAGTTTTTTGGCCGAGTATTATTCTGAGGCACGAGCTGTACAGGCTCCGCCCTCTTCTGCATTTAAAGATATATGCACGAAAACAGCATGTTTTTCCTTCCACTTAAAAATGGGAATTTACAACATGGTATAATAAATGATCTGTGGGGTATTTTGAGCTGAAACATCACAGACACATATTGGGGACACTAGAGATTTATATTACATCTTGTAAAAAGGGCCATAATAGCCCCCTTTTATTGCTCAGGGGTTTGTTCAGATCACTAATTTTCAATACGAACAACCTGCCTCCAATGCCTCTAATAATTGTTCTTTTTTTTTCTTTTCTTTTTTTGAAGACCAAATGAATCTTACAATCCAGCTGAGTTATATATACCAGTTCATGCTCGCACATTATTTTTCACGCAGGACTGCAGCATCTCACTGAATGAAGAATTGAAGGTTCACCCTAACATTTACTGTAGGTGTCAGCAGAGCAGTGTGTTACCATGTGGTCTGTCTGGATGGTGCTGTGATGCTTTGAGCCAGATGCGGTCATGACAGCCGGGTCGTTTTCTGGGGCCATCATCAGCTGTCAGTCATTTGGACATCTGTGGATACACTGTGTATATTTGTTCAGTGTAGAATTTCAGGGCAGAGATGATATGTTGTGCAACTATTACGCAGAACTATCAGTCATATACCTGCTGAAAGCTTCATATGAGTTGCTGTGGAGACTTTTGTGCTTCTGTCTGTGATGATTCATTGTGTTTGTAGCAATACATAAACACCGCTCAACAAACACACACACTGAGCATCATCTTTGTTTAACCTTCAGCTGTGCCATTTTGAACTTGTACAAATGGGATAAAGGTAGAAAGGTTTTCTTGAATGTTTCAGCTTTTATAAAGAACTTGAAGTTCTTTTAAACATTATTCTCAGTGTTGACTATTACACTCCTTGAATAAAGCTAAACTGTGAATTAGACAACCTAGACTTGAAAATATAACCTCTAAAACCAGCTCACAAACTCCACTACAGGAATGTTGGACAACATTACTTCTAATAGTAAAGCATCTTACGCACTATGTAATGTAATTATGTTAATTTAATTATGTTAAATTGTTATTTTTTATGGAAGGTGATCAGTTTTTTTTACTACGTGCACAAATTTCTAACATACAGATATGAATATGACCATAAGATGTAGCCTAAGTCATGCGCTGAGGAAAACAAGTTTCAAATCCATTAAACAACATGCATCTGACAGGAGGGCAAGCTTTAAACTATATGTTATAAGTGAGTTTGAAGCACTTAAAATAAAGCTTGTTTAATCTTTAAGATGACTAGGAAGTTCTGCATGTGCAGTGGTTAAAACAATGCTGCATTTATTCAGTAAACATGCGTGTCGACAGAAAATTAAAGGTAGGCCTATAGTTACACCCCTACTTGTTACTTAAAGGAATAGTTCACCCAAAAATGAAAATTATCCCTTAACTTACTCACCCTCAATCCATCTTAAGGTGTACATGACTTTCTTCTTTCAGCCAAACACAATCAGAGTTATATTTAAAAATCTCCTGGCTCTTCCAAACTTTATAATGGGAGTGAATGGTGCCATTTTTTAAGCCCAAAAAAGCTCATCCTTCATAAAAGTAATCCATACGGCTCCAGGGGGTCAATAAAGGCCTTCTGAAGCAAAGCAATACATTTTTGTAAAAAAATATCCCAGCCCAGGCTTATTAGAAAAACGTACCTGTGTCAACATTTTTGCAAAATGCAAAATACGTTGCGTCCTGCACATTTCGCGACAGTTTCAAAGTGAAATGCCCAGTGAGTGGTGCAAAAAGCATGTTTAGTTTTTTCCGGAACGTGAATATGACAATGTTTTATTATGTTGGAGTTTGTGCGTATCACCACAGTTCTGAATCGAAATGGCACTGAAAGCTTAATGCCCCATCACGTTTAATAACATACGCCTACACCCGATAGTGTTAACAAAAGCAAATGTGACATAAAAACGCAATCGAAACTGTGGCATTTTAGCTTGTTTTTGAACTCGTCTTTGAGCTTTTTTACCATGATTCATCTTTCACGGGATTCATACCTGAGCTCTTCACATCACAAGTACAATTCTGTACCAGCTGAGCTACCGAGCAAGCTTGTTATGTCAGTGAAACTGAACATCTTGAGCTGGGTAAGTGATGCAAACTCCAAAATATATTTGTTTACAAATCATGCACTATGGTAAAAAGTGTTTTGAGGTCATAACATTATTGTGCAAGGAGCCGTGTGAAAACAAGTGTTTATTAATCCATAATCTGGCCCTGTAATCATAATTGTGTGTGAAAACAATTAAAAGTGCTTGCTGTTTTACTGCCTCTAGTGTTCATTTCTGTTAGAACGTATTGGTACTTATTTTGCATTTGCAAAAATATTGACACAGGTATGTTTTCCCAATGAGCAAGTGTTGAAATATCCATAATTATAACTTTATAATGACTAGCTTCCGGTAACATCCGTCTGCGTGCTCACGAGAGAGTCAAGTTCCGGCGTAGGACGTAGGTGTAGCGTAAGTTTAGGTGAGAGTAGACGCCTCTCATAGTTCAAACAAATAGAGCTCCTCTGACATTTCTCCTTAAAATTTCTCATTTTAGACTTCTAATTCATTACCAGTTTTTTATTTTGCTCTATCCTCTGCGCTTCCGCGTTCATCAATACGTCATGTGTCGAGTTAGTGGTCACTCTTCTGCCAGAACTAGACTCGTGTATACCATTACCGGAAGCAAGTGATTACAGTTTATAAAGTTATAATTATGGATATTGCTTTGCTTCAGAAGGCCTTAACCCCCGTATGGATTACTATTACGATGGATGCACTTTTTTGGGCTTCAAAAAAATGGCACCATTCACTCCCATTATAAAGCTTGGAAGAGCCAGGACATTTTTAAAAATAACTGTGATTGTGTTAGTCTGAAAGAAGATAGTCATATAGGATGGTATGAGGGTGAGTAAATTATCATTTTCATTTTTGGGTGAACTATCCCTTTAAAAATATATGTAGTAACCTATGTGTTACTTGTAATGCATCCTACTTTTTAATTAGAAATAATGCTTTACAAGTAAATAGTTTACTTTTACGTATTACCTCGAGTGTTGGAGTAAAGCATTACACAACATGCTTTACAAGTTTTAAAATATGTTACAGTTTGTAGGCATGTTACATGTAACGTCTTTCCCCCAACACTGCATGCTAGTTCAGTATGTTCAGAAAAGAGAAAGTTGAGATGATTTCAGCTGTGCCTGACCAGGATGTTTGTCACCGGCACTGCAGGAGCGCAGGTGTCCCCCTGCAGACCGTGAGTGCGTATTGAGAGGGGAGATGGAGAACAATGGGATCGTTGCGGCGGCCGTGCTGCTTCTCTGGGGCTTGCGCTGTGTTCGCTAATTGCGGCTCTGGATGTGTTCAGATCTCTTTGAAGTATGTCTGAAGAGGATGCATAAAAGACCGGCAATTACCGCACATCATGTAATTGCTGTGAGACAGGCAGCCGTATGAGAGAACTCACTGCTTTCTCTGAGAGAGCGAGCGCGCGCGCGTGTGTGTGTGTGTGTGTATACACTTTCTTGAATTAATGGAGTAATACTTCACAATATCTGTGTAAGAAAACATCAAATCAAAGGGATTGGAAGCCGAGCAACAGAGCTGTTTGAGCTTGTTTGATGAGCAATTTGTAAATAGTTTCATAAAATGGCTGAACTAAAGCTTAATTTTGGTTACATAAAATTAATTTCGTGTACATTCAAAGTGTGTTTTAAGTTTTTAAGTCTCATAAACTTAATTGATGATATTGATCAGTATTAAAGTCACTGTGAAATCAAAATTACCTTTACCTTTGCATATCACAATTACCTTTTCATGTCTTTAAAGGAATAATTTATATATATATAAATGAAAATATGATATAATTTACTTAATAAATAAATAAATCAAACAAACCACTGTACTATATTATATTATACTGTCATTTAAAATCAGTGTTGGGGAAAGTTAAGTAATGCGTTACAATATTGCGTTATTCCCTAAAAAAAAGCAATTGTGTTACTTAGTTCCTTTTTATGGAAAGTAACGTTATGTTACTTTCGTGTTACTTTTTCTCATCCAGCCTGGGCTTGCTTGTTTGTTTTTTGGCAAATGTAAAAGCTTTTTCAAACCAAAAGTGAAATGAAAATGCCTCAGGCTGTACAGTAGAGGGCGCAGCTCAAACAAAACTTTCAGCTGGGCTGGAGTTCTGGATCGCAGAAGAATAGGATACAGGAGAAGAAAGTTCAACAAACTTACTTGAGCAATAAAAACAAAAAATGAAACACAAATGTGATGTTTATCTAAAGACATTTTTGCTTATTCGTATGGTTGAATTGGATCATTGAAGATCAGCGGCAAAGACATTGGTTAATAAAGTGAGATTAAATACATAAAGTATATTTGTATTGTTTAACATATTTAATTATTGCATGTTTGCGTAAAAGTAATTCTGAGTTTGCATTTCACTGTTTTTATTCCTTTTCTGTTTTTGTGCAAGTGAGATGAGTCAATGCCTGCTCACATTTAATCTAGAGCTACAATAACCTTCATGTTTACACAGCGAACACAACACCTCTGCACTAACTTCTAATTTCTCTCAACATGTCAGCCAATAAATAAGAAAACAAAGTAACTTGCATTATTTATTTGAAAATGTAACTATATAGATATTGTGTTGTGTTACTTGAAAAAAGTAATCTGATTATGTATCTTGCGTTACTTGTAATGCATTACCCCTAACACTATTTGAAGTATTTGACAGCATATTGTTATGTTTGGGTAACTGATGATGTGCATTAAAGAAATAACTTCTTTTTGGTCTGGGTGTAACAACTAGATGTTCTGGATGTGCATTTAAGCAGATCTGGAAAGGTTCACACAACAAAGTGCACACTGGATATATAATTTATGTAGCCACATCTGCTCTTTGCTTGTATGTGGATTTGCATGTGTGTGTTTTTTAGAGAGAGAGAGAGAGAAGGGGGAAAAGGCAGAGGAGCAGTGTGGATGATTGCCAGACTCCTATGGAAGTCTGGCATGGACAGCCACAGTGTTTACCTGAAGGTCACACTGCATATCAGCAGTAGCCCAGAGCACATCCCATCACAAACAGACACTGAAAAATAGAGTCAAGACTACACTCAGTGAGAGCTAACCACCTTAAAACTAATTTAACATATAAACATTTTAAACAAGATCAATAAAAGTGAATGTTAATGCTTCTCTTTATTTTTTTTTAGTATATAGTAGGTGTGCACAATCCTGTTCCTATACTACAGTTCAGCAGGAATCAAACACCCGAAACACACCCTAATCAAACACACTTGAACTAGCTAATTAAGATCTTTAGGAACACTTGATAATTACAGACAAGTGTGCTGGAGCAGGGTCGGAAGTAAAGATCAGTGCTGCGTCTGAAATCAAATTCTTCCCCACTGTATAGTATGCGAAAAACAGTAGGTGAAAATGATTTTTTGATGCTGTTCACTTTATTTAAACAATTTATTCTGATTTAACACCATTGTATCAGGTTCTGTTTCCAAAGTAATTGCTTCATGTTAAATTGACTTGAAACGGTTACTCTTTGACTTAACTTGATGTTTTCAGTTTGAAATAACGTTTCAATCAAGTAACCCAATCAAACAGGACTTTCACTTCCCATCATGATTTGCAAAGGGGCTGAATTGGGAAAGTAAATGTTGAAATAAAGAGTTATTTTATCCATTTTTTAGCAAGATGAGAAAATGGAGAGGAAATGTTCAGTGTTCTATTATGTTGGAATTTATAAGTTTCTGTTAGTGTTTTGGGGGTTACCATTTTGGTAAAGTGTGGCGCTTTTGATTGGGTTGAGGACCTGCTAACAAAAAATCATATTGTTTTAATAATAAAGCCACCATAATGGTAGTTCACTGGGTGAAACCAGTATCACTTCTGGGTTGCCAACACCAAACATCACACGTGTATTAAAGAGAAATTATATTTGGTTTCTCTATATCACAAGATTAAACATAAATTATGTTTTATTAACAAAATTCAGGAGGAGCAATGTTCAAATAATCTGACTAATCATCACGTCATTTCAGCCAGCTGTCAACAATCAGTAATAAACATATCTACCCAATCAGCATGAGTGAAGGCCTATATATAAACACAGTCGACTCACCCATATTCCTCGACAGTTTTTTCAGCATAACCAGAAATAAGGGGGGAGTACTCTGGGTTCGGGCCAAATACCGAGCTCAGAGCCCTCTCCTTGGACAGCACGCCAAATACGCATACTATTACGCATACTATTTACTATCTGATTATTTGTAAGTGTGAACTCGTGAAAGCATTATTTGAATGTCACTTTGAATGAAAACTATTTATTTAAGTTAAACTAACTAAAGCCATTTGTTCAAGTTAAATGAACACCATTGATTCTAGTTAGTTTTACATGGTTGATTCTATTTGGTTTTACTTGTTTCGGTCATTTGGAACCACTGTCCATGATTGAATCATGTTCAGACAAAGGGCTATTTTATGAGTGACGACTTCCAGTGAGATTCCGAAGTGTGCATTTGATGGACACTTTACAATCCCAAGAGGCCTCAGGAGAGGATTTATGGATGGCAGTGAAGTGATGCAACTGACACTGGTAGGTCACATGACACAGTAACAACATGGCGGATGTAGTTTGTCCGAATTTCATCCAACCCATATTCATACTATATAGAGTGTATTGTTTTTAACGGTCATAAAGTAAATTCAAATGTAGTACCTTCTCAGGCAGTATGCGATTTCGAACACAGCATCTTCTGCTACACACTTAAAAGTATGTACTTTTTATTCACAAAAAGAGTACATACTTTTAGGGTGTAGTACAAGTAGGCGAATTGGGACGCAGCACAGGATCTTTCCAAGATCATGATTGGACACCCCCAGTATATAGTGATCAGGGGCCGTCAAGCTCCCAAAAGGATAAAAGCACAATAAATATGCCATGACAGTGTTTCATCTGATTTCAAGTCTTTTAATGCAGCTTTGGTGCAAATAATAGCTTTAGTGAGCAAATTATGACCGAATGTTGATTTTGCTAATAATCATTTCAATTTGACCTCTGCTCTCAGTTGGTGTTTTACATTCTAACCTCTAGTGGGAGCTTGTTAAAAGTTATTCAATGGTTTGTTATCACTCTCTGTATTTTATATTTTTAAAATATATCTAAAATGTATTTTAAATGTGAATGATTTGCAATTTTCAACATGTTTTTAACATCTGAAATCTGAAATTAACACCAGTTTTAAGGGACCTTATTGGTAAACTTAAAATGTAAACTTAAAACAGAAAGTTGGTAGCTGCTTTCCTTGACGGCCTCGATGTGTTTAGCTACTCTGCAGATAATGCTTTGATATGAAGCGTATAAACAAAAAACAACCTTGAGGCAAACTCCACATTTGCAGTTATGCCAGGTATGTAGCCGTACCACGTCTGTCACATTTTGAGTGTAGCAGGGAACTTTAAGGGAAGGCATACACCATGTAGCCTTAAATGATGCAATATATATATATATATATATATATATATACACACACACACACACACATAAAATAGTGTGTCATTGAACGATACATATTCAGTTTTCTGTTTTTCAGGACATGATTTGGAATCATTGCAGTTTGAATATCTTTATTATGGTTCTGTAAATATATTTATATTATTTGCATATGCTGCAGGTGCCGTTTAAAGCATTCCCATAGGAAAGAAAAATCACAATGTGACCTCTTTAATATCTCAGTTGTTTTTCATTGACAGTATTGAGATTAAATGGAGAAAGATCACATGGGGAGTTCTGAAATCTGAAATCTGCTAGTAGTTCTACACTTTTACTGCATATCAGCAATTGCAATTTGTTGCAATTTTTAGGCACTTTAGGGGAAAATCTGAGACAAAGTTGATACTTAAATTAATCTAATAATAATAATTTATATATATATATATATATATAATTTTATATAATTTTTTTTTTTTTTTTTTTTGCTCTTGAGGTTTTCACACAAGGCCAAAGGAATCAGTTTCATCCTGTTTGTCAGTGTTAAATCTCAGAACGCCATTGGTCCAGAGCTCAGCAGGCCATGATGTCAGTAGCTCAGATGGGGGCTGTGATAGTAATGGATTAGTACAGCCATTGGTGCAGGAAAGAGCATGTTAGGACATATGATGTAATTGTGTGTCTTAGGCCTACGTTAGGATAGTCCTATTTGGTTTGCTTTCAGAGGGAAACTGTGACATGTGGCATTAGGATGTTATTTTAATGCATCATTTTAAAGTGTTTATAAATAAAACTGGTATTTATTGTACTGCATTTATGCAGAGTTAAATAAATATCTAAAAAAATACTGTAATGCAATACAAATACAGTAATATCTGTAATCAGCTTAGCCCTATAAAACATACAGTACCATATTTGATATGTACATTCCTAGGCCTTTAAATTATCAACATAATCAAAACTTTGCTGGAAAACCTGTTGCACACAATCTCTACTACATGCATTTTGTCATCAGATTTATTGTTTATACATTTTTTTTTTTTGCAAGGAAAAGGCCTTTTAGTGCAATTGTAAAAAAAAAAAAGTCCCCCTTCAGGTCATGGTTCACGTGTCTATTAGTTGTGAAATCTTTACTGATTTTTATAAAGTAAATATAAGAATAACTTTTATATTGTTAGTAATATTTCAAGATGAACACTTGCTGGATTGAAGTGTTTTTACATTACGGTGTAAGGGAAATCTGAGGGGAGTCTTTTTTTTATATGCTGGATTTTTTCAACTTTTACATTTCCTTAAACTTCTAAGACCGTTCTAGGTTCAGTTCTTAACATATAGTGTACATCAACATATGTCTGATAGCCTAAACCCCCACACCCTGTTCTCACGTGGCGTTAAGATAACATGCATTTATACACACACACACACACATGGCCGCCATTCCTTCACACAGCAGCAATCAGTAATCAGAAACCTCTGGCCTGCTTTCCACACACAGAAAGAAGGCAACTGCCAAAGAGAGAGAGCAAAAAAAAAAAAGATTTCACCCAGCCAGTTTACCAGGGCAGACAGCCAATACTGAGAAAGAGAAAAAGAGAGAGAAAGGGAGGGAGTGAAAGGGCAGGAAACTCCATACATAGCCAACAGGAAGATGAGAGTTGGGGAAGGAAGTGCCTTGTATGGTCACAAAGGTTTCCTGGCTGGCCACGAGAGACCACATTTCTTTAGCTGGTTGGCTCCCTAAGCCTGGATCACATGACACGCAGCAGGAGAGGAGAGTTTTCAGGGCCTGGGCCACAGCATGTGTTTATGTGTGTGCTCAGCACTGAAGCCACTCCCTGGTCTCCTGCACTCCAGCCGTATCGCTCTGTTACGCAGCTCTCGGTGACTGGGCTAAGCTAATCCTTCCAGCTCAGACTGTGGTTATGTATGCTTTAAAAAAAATAAAAACCTCAAACAACCACTCAGGCTTAGCGAGTAATCAAACATTCCTTGTCGTCTTCTTTATGTCATAAACGACAAAACAAAACTGTTCGAACTTGTTTTGTTAGATGAGGAAAGTTCAACAAAATAAAAAGAGCAAATCCCACAGCCATAGAGAACTGCTAGTTGTGTTTGAATTCCATTTTGGCCAGCTTTTTTTGATTAAATATTCATTTGTCTTATCTTATTGCATGTGTGTAAAACATCTCATGAGATTCCAGCCAGATATGAGGATCAGCAAATGATTCAGGCTGCTTTCGTACTTGGTTTGAACCCGATCTGAACCTGAGACACTTAAGCATAAAGAGCATAATTAAGCATACTCTATCATTATGTGTATTTCTTCCATTGCTAAAAATCTATTAAATTCATCCTCAACTGTGGGATGACATTGATCATCATTATCATCACAAAGTGTTTCACTTTTCACTGTTATTTACCATAAAATATTGGATTTGCCATAAAACTTTGCATGAACACATAGATAGGCAATTGTTTTTGTCTGCTGCAGATCCTTTTATCTGACTGGCTTTTCTCTCTTTTTAAACATAAAACTTTTTTTTTTTCTTTTCTGAAAACAAGACTTAATGGCCTGGTTTCACAGCCATGGCTTAGATTAAGCCAGGATTAGGCTTTAGTTCAATAAGGACATTTAAGTAGCTTTTATAAATGTGCCTTAAAAAAAAACATTACTGGTGTGCACCTTGAGACAAAACAATGGCACTGACATTTTAAGATATGTCAGTGCAATTTGTTTTCAGGTACAACAGCTCAAACATGCATTTTAGTCTGGGACTAGCTTAAGCCTTGTCTGTGAAACTGGGGGAAAGTGTCTGAAAAGTGAAAACAGTACAGTTCACACTTAAAGCTGCAGTCCGTAACTTTTTTTGGTTAAAAATTATCTAAAATCAATTTTTGAGCAAGTACATAACCAGCCAGTGTTCAAAACTATCTCCTTACCTTAGCCCGATTCACAACGGTAAGCTTGTAATAATGTTTTCTAATTCGGGTGGTACTGGTGGATTTCCATGGGAAATTCGAGCATGCCACCATTGTCTTTGCGTTATTATTATGTCACGTCTGTTTACATAAACAATGAGTTCCAGCTAGTAGGCTATATGGCATGTGAAGGATGCTGCTTGTAGTGGATCATTTATAGCCTTTTCTCACAGCAGCTGCAATAATTAAACTTATCATTTTGATGGCGGATTGTAATCCAGAAAGGTCCAAATGACAATCATCAGTGACAACTGGAGATTCACCCGTAGTCAAAAGCAAATTAAAAATACACACTAAATACACATAGTCATGCAATGCTGATGTTGTTAACATTAACAATTTGAGAACAAAGTATAACAATAGTAATAATTTGCACTGTTTGACGTGATCCGAGCTAAGCGATCATTAGATTTAATCACCATTTGCTGCGCAATTTATTGTAATGCTTTTTTCCTCAGTTGATCAAAACAAAAGCGGCAGATTTGTTACTTACTTCTTCAGATGACATTTTCCGGTGAAAATTCTTATTTCGGTCATACTTCCAAGACATAGAATCTGTGATTCCGAAATACAGCATCCACACCGGTGTGGTGACTGATAGCAAACATTAGATTCATCCGCGCTGAGGAGCCGTGCCGATACACAACCCAAGTAAAGATGATAATTCCGCAAATAACTGCAATTGCAGGTTTTAAACAGAGATGGCGACAAAGAGGCAAAACTTACGGACTGCAGCTTTAAGTATATTCTTTTAAAGTATGGTTATAAGTATAATTAAAGTATATTTTCAGTAAGTAATCTTTTTAATAGAATGCTAATGTGTACTTTTTCACAGGGGTATATTTAGATATAAAAGGTAAATGAAAAATGAAAATTATCCCATAATTTACTCACCCTCAAGCCATCCTAGGTGTATATGACTATCTTTTTTCAGCCGAACACAATCAGAGTTGAAAAAATAAAAAATATCCAAGCTTTATAATGGGAGTGAATGGTACCATTTTTTTGAAGGCAAAAAAAGCGCATCCATCCATCATAAAAGTAATCCATACAGCTCCAGGGGGTTGATAAAGACCTTCTGAAGTGATGAGTTTTTGTAAAAAAAAAAAATTAAAAAAAAAAAAAAATCCATATTTATAACTGCCTTCCGTTACTCAGTTTATTCTGTCATTTGGCCAAAATCTCATGTTATTAAAGATGAAATGCTATGCATAGACTATTTAAGACAATATTGGCAATGATTCTACAACTAAGATACTCTTCTCTGCTCCTCAAATACAAAAAACATTATCTTAAACTTCATATATATAGTGTTTCTTGAGTAAAGAAAGCTACTTATTCAAAGTACCAGTTCTTTATTTACGCTTGCATTGCAAACAAGCAGAGACAGTCCAAACTACGTGCGCCACTTCATTTACGATAGAGGTGGGTGGAGTTATGAGGTTTGACTGACAGTTTCAGGATCCAGTGGAGTGAGGTTTAGTCACAAGCTCTTTTTAATACTCTTGATTAGTTGAATGTTTGCAAAACCCACAGACAGATGTGACCAATAGTAATGATTTATGAAAAAAATAAAAAAGACTAAATGCGGAGATACAGTTTCCGCCAGACAGCAAAGACATACTTAATGAATAGCAAAAAATGATCATATCATTAAGAAATTTCTAAGCTATAAAACACTTTGGTAAACCACAGCCCTCTGACAGCTCAGACTGTGCAGGTTCTCATTCAGGATTTCCATGAGGCTGTTTTACCTTATCAGCTCATGTGCAGGACAGCATCTGACCTTTTAAACTGCACTGAGAACATAATAGTCGATTTTCTAGCCTTTGTGGCGGTTAACGCTTGAAAGAGACAATCTGAAAAAGAGGGAGAGAAGACATGAAACAGAATCACAGAGATTTGAGTATTTAAGCCACGCCGATGTATCGATAGCAAGTCCTACGAGATGATTGACATGATGATGAGCGGAAATCGATTCACACTCATTGAATTATCATCAGCTGCTGCTGTCTGAAAGGATTCAGTGTAACGACATGCTTATTTTGGTGCATCACAAATCATTATTGATTGAGAAAATAAATGGTAATAATTATGATTTTGTTAGCAGAGATGCCTGTAGGAAATCCATGTTAGTGTTTGTGAAAGATACAAATCTATTGTTGATATATCAGAGCAGCCGTTGTTTAATTTCAAAGAACGTTTAGAAGCTCCATAATTCCTGGAATCATTTACATAAAATATGTAGATAAACATAGCAGGTGCATGTTTGCTGAATAATAAAAATATTGCTTTTTAACACTTACAGAGGCTCAGATGCATACTAGGACTTCAGGAGCTTTTTTAATACAGACCCAGAGAAAGAGACAGTTGTGTGTGCGTTATTCATAAATCTTCTCTGCATTTGACAT
This sequence comes from Hypophthalmichthys nobilis, assembly GCA_037950665.1. Classification (NCBI taxonomy): domain Eukaryota; kingdom Metazoa; phylum Chordata; class Actinopteri; order Cypriniformes; family Xenocyprididae; genus Hypophthalmichthys; species Hypophthalmichthys nobilis. The sequence continues at coordinate 25,243,190 of CM075491.1, read as the reverse complement.
GTATAAGTCCATACACCTGCTCTAGAAAGAGAAGATGATAGATTGATGGATGTGTGTCTGTGTGTGTTTGTAGGGATGGGCTGGGCTGCAGACAAGAAGGTAATGAAGCAGACATCCATATTCTGTTAATTCATAAGATACGTTCACACACCCGCATCGTGTGAATTCATAGAACAAGTTCTCAGAAAAACACAGGTGATGGACAATATAATGTAAACAGAACAATATATTAATGGCACTAGAGAGCAGCAGGGCCACCTTTCACCTTCAGTCCCTCCAGGAATGCTGCCATACCTGAAAATTGCATCACTGCATATTGCACCACTCTGTAGGAAAAAAATATTCATCTTCTAGTTTTTCACAGCAGTGCCACAACTATTTTGGGTTCCTCAAAGAACCTTTCAGTGTTTAAAAGAGCAATTTTTCTTAGTCTAAAAAACATGTTAATAATCTAAGAACCCTTTTCCACTGGTTCCATGGATGTTAAAGGCAATTCATGGAACTATAGAAGCCAGTATATATATATATATATATATATATATATGTATATATATATACACTGTATAATTTCTTTACTGTCACTTTTGATCAATTTAATGCATCCTTGCTGAATAAAAGTATTCATTTCTTTCTTTAATTTCTTTCCAAAAAAAAAATAAATAAAAAATTCTTACTGACCCCAACCTATTGAACAGTAGTGTATAATGTTACAAAAGCTTTGAATTTCAGATAACTGCTGTTCTTTTGAACTTTCTATTCATCAAAGAATCCTAAAATAATTGTACACAACTGTTTTCAACATTAATAATAATAATAATAATAAATGTTTCTTGAGCAGCAAATCATCATATTAGAATGATTTCTGAAGGATCATGTGACACTGAAGACTGGAGTAATGATGATAAAAATTCAGCTTTGCATCACAGGAATAAATTACATTTTAAAATGTATTCAAATAGAAAACAGTTATTTTAAATTGTCATAATATTTCACAATATTACTTAATAAATGCAGACTTGGTGAGCATAGGAGACTTCTTTTAAAACATTAAAAATCTTACAGATCCCAAACTTTTGAATGGCAGTGTGTGTGTATAAATATATAAGCCCAATTCCTATCAATAAGGATAAGCAACATGTCCAACTTGTTAAAATTATGTTCACCATATAATGAAATAAGGTGAAAGATATTTCATGAGACCATATTACCTTCCTCTGGCTTCTGGTATTCATCACACATTAGGTTATATGTATTTGTATGTTGTTCTTGGATACAAGCAGTTTGTGAGTGGCACTTGTCCCATTAATTCCAGCTTTCTAAAGTAGAATGTACAGTTTTGGTCTCTGACATGCTGATTCAATGCTGTTGCAATTTTTGAGGCTGTATTGTTGCAGCTATCTGTGATGTGTCCATCTATCTCTGTCACTGAGCTGTGGCCTGTGCTGTCATTATTTTGAGACTGTTCGTCTTGACTCATTAGACATTTTTGCACCTGCAGTTTGGTCTCTTTGGAAATCTGTTAGCTGCTTAAAAAGAAAATGTATCGAAAACCTGAAGTAAGCTACTTATTGACAACAAGATTTTTACATTTTCTGAAGAAAATGTGCTTGCTGAGCAAAAGTCACCAACACATTATAGTATTGCCAGGTGATGGCTAGGTTGTTGCTATGTGGTTCCTAAGATGTTTTAAGTGGTTTTCAGAACAATTTTGATTGTTGCTAGGGTGTTGCTATATAAATTCTGAGATGTTCTGAGGTGTTTTTAATTTATGTTCCTATATGTGATTTGTAGGGTGTTTTTAGTGGTTGGTGGGGTTCACGGTTCAGTACATACCTCGGTTTTGAAGTCACGGTTCTGTGCGGTTTTCGGTAAAGCAGGTGGGGAGAAAACTAAACATTAAATTGCTTTTTTTTATTAAACAGTGGTTTACTGAACAAATTGTGTTTTTGTCTTTAAATATATTAAATTAAATTATAACTAAAAGTTTCTGAAGGATAAATAAAAAAATTATCATTGCTAATGCTATAAACTATGTAGGGAGCCCTTACTTGAATATTATGCTACTATAATATTAAAGGTTAACAACTGAGCCCAAACTATTAGCCTAAATTCAATTGCTTTTTATTTTTTAGATAAAATAATCAACACTCAAATAACAAATTGTATGCAAACATGTAAGCTGCACATAAGGCAGTGTTTGCATTAACTTCTAAATGTTTTTACTCCAATTCGTTGTTGAAAAATAATCGTTTCTACATAGTGGCTGTCATTTTCATGACAGATTTATATAAACACGCAATAAATAATAAAGACATCACTAAAAGGTTAAGTAAAATATAATGAATATATAGGCTAATACAGTGCATTTATTAAACGAAAGAGTTAATTTCTCTAGCAAACTAACAAGCTGTGGAGGACACTGAATGGCTTTTGAGTAAATGCTACATGACATATTGTTTACAAGCTGTTTTATTGGCGTCTTTCCGCCGTTGAAACTGATTGAGCGATTACACAAGATATGACCGTTTCAGTAAGTTGTACTGTATCTTTCAACATACCTTCAGATGTTCTTTCATGTTTATTCTGTAACTAGTATTAAAGAGGAAGAGATGATCGCATTCACTCGCGCTCCGTGCTCACGCTGCCGGTTGAACTGAGGCGCCTGTACAGAGATCCGTCATGCCGCATCAAAGATGCCGTCAAAACGGCATTTTCAATTTTGTGATTTCGTGGACAGAATTTGAAGGATGACACTTTGTTTCTTATCAAAAGTAACAAAACGCAGAGCTTATTGCGATTCTTGGTGGTTAGGCTATGTTGCAATGTAATGCTTTGGTACACACGTGCACCGTACCGAAAGCCCTGTACCGAAACGGTTCAGTACGAATACGTGTACCGTTACACCCCTATTTCTAAGGTGTTCTGGGTTTTAACACATTTCTATGTAGTTGCCAGGGTGTTTTTTATGGTTGCTAGGGTGTTGCTATGTTTGTAATGTGTTCTGGGTGTTAACACATTTCTATGTAGTTGTCAGGGTGTTTTATGGTTGCCAGGGTGTTGCTATGTTTCTAAGGTGTTCTGGGTGTTAACACATTTCTATGTAGCTTCCAGAGAGTTTTTATGGTTGCTAGGGTGTTGCTATGTTTCTATGGTGTTCTGGGTGTTAACACATTTCTATGTAGTTGTCAGAGTGTTTTATGGTTGCCAGGGTGTTGCTATGTTTCTAAGGTGTTCTGGGTGTTAACACATTTCTATGTAGTTTCCAGAGAGTTTTTATGGTTGCTAGGGTGTTGCTATGTTTCTAAGGTGTTCTGGGTGTTAACACATTTCTATGTAGTTGCCAGAGTGTTTTTTCTGGTTGCTAGGGTGTTGCTATGTTTCTAAGGTGTTCTGGGTGTTAACACATTTCTATGTAGTTGTCAGGGCGTTTTATGGTTGCCAGGGTGTTGCTATGTTTCTAAGATGTTCTTGGTTTTAGCACATTTCTATGTAGTTGTCAGGGTGTTTTTAAGGTTGCTAGGGTGTTGCTATGTTTCTAAGTTGTTCTTGGTTTTAACACATTTCTATGTAGTTTTCAGGGTGTTTTTATGGTTGCTAGGGTGTTGCTATGTTTCTAAGATGTTCTGGGTGTTAACACATTTTTAATTTGCTTGGGTGCTGCTAAGTAATTTCCAAGATGTTTTGAGTTGTATTTCTTCCTGGATGGCCACTGTCCCGCAGAGTTTATCTCCAACCTTGATCAAACTCACCTGCTTGTAGCTTTCTAGTAATCCTTGATCCTTGAAGACCTTGATTAGCTTGTGTGTTTGATTAGGGTTGGAGCAAAACTCAGTTGCCCAAACCAAAGTTGCCCATCCTTATGCTAGAGTGTTTCTAGGCTGGTTGCTAGGGTGTTGCTATATGGTTTCTAAGATGTTCTGAGTGATTTTAGCCTGCTCATATGTGGCTGCTAGGGTGTTGGTATGTGGTTACTAAAGTGTTCTGTCTGTTTAAGCATGTTGCTATGTTGTTGTTAGAGTGTTGGCGATTGTTAGGTGTTTCTAGGTTGCTGCTGGGGTATTGCTATGGAGTTTCTATGATATTTGAGTGGCTTTATCACATTGCTCGGTTTTATTTGTGATTAAGGGTACATTTACACTACAACAATGTATAAAAAATAGAAAAGTGTTTCCTTTGCAGTTTTCTTGTACAGACTGCAATGCTGTCAATATGATCCCTGTTCACATGGATCTGCAAAAATGACTAAAAATGCTGTTTTATGCTGCTAGGCCAGTAGGTGGCGATGTAACTTTTTAAAGAAACACTACGTGCCCATAGACTGAATATGCATGCGCATGGCGTCACCATTTTCACAAATTCATATTCTTTTTCTGTTCACACGGAGACGATAACAGTATTGATTTTAAAAGCTTGCATTTTCAGGTGCCAAAACGCTTGTTGTTGTGTAAATGAACGGGCAAAATGCCTAAAAAGTTTTAGGTTTTTAGTTAAAAAATGGTGTTGTGTAAAGGCCCCTAAAGTTGACATTTATTTTTCTTATGATTTTTAATAATTTTATCCATCCACCATGCACGTGTGACTTCCTGACTCACGCCTTGATGAACTCCAGCACATGCACACAAAAACATGGCTTGGCTCAGTGTCAGACAGTAAATAATGGGCATCCCATAGGAGGTTACTTCACTCAGCAAGATTGTCAGGGTCATGGCAAGTGCCTTTACAGTGTGGGACACATGCATGGCATTGCTAGCGTTCCTCTGGCTGAAGAGGAATGTGTGTTCCCTGCATTCATTTTGTTATAAGATTTCCCCAGTGGAAGTGCAGAAGCAGTTCAGCTGAAGAACAGGACACTAGTGGATGTGCTTTTGGACCTGGCAGATGTCAGTGAGTAAGAAAAGTACAGCTGAAAGAAATTGGCTTTAAAGCTGTTGTTTTAAAATACTTCCTCCTGTTCCAGTTCAATATGCAGCAACATCTAGGTTGATTTCAAGTTCATTTCATGCTTTTAGTGTCAGAAACTGGTAACACATATGGTACACTATAAGCAGCCAATATGTTAGCAGTATATATGGGTGGTTTGAATATTATATATGTTTTCAAAAATGTTATTTTGTCATGGTTGTGTGTACTAAGGGTACGTTTACACAACAACGATGCACTAAAAATGGAAAAGTTTTTCCTTTGCGTTTTTAGCGTACTGACGACAACATTGTCAAAACGACCCCATGTAGAAAAGAAAGTAGTATGCGCACATCCCAGCACAACTTAGAGCAGGTGCTCGATCATCAGAACCACTTAAATTTCAACAAACAAAAATCGGCACACTGCCACTGCTGCTCTCAAAATGTATTAAAAAGACACCGTTTCAACCAAAAAGGTCTTCGTCAGGTCAGGTAAACCAATGGTCAGGCAAACCAACCATGGTTTGCCTGACCTGACGAAGACCTTTTTGGTCGAAACGTTGTCTTTTTAATAAATTTTGAGAGCAGCAGTGGCAGTGTGGCGATTTTTGTTTGTTGACAAAACGACCCCATGCCACACAGATCTGCGAAAACAATTAAAAACGCTGTATTATTCATGCCAGGCCAGTAGTTGGCGATGTCACTTTGTAAAGAAACAAAGCCTGTAGACTGAGAATGCATACACATGGCATCACCGTTTTCACAAATTTGCGTTTTTGTTGTTGTGTTTACATGGAGACGATAACGGTTTTCAAAAGTTTGCATTTTCAGGCCCCCAAAAAGGCGTTGTCGTGTAAATAAACGGCCAAACGCATAAAAAGTTTTCCGTTTTTAGTTGAAAACCATGTTGTTTAAATGGCCTCTAAGACCCCCTTGAGCCTGACATAGCGACATTGGTTCAACCAATGGTGTAAGTTGAGCTGGGACCAACTGTTTGTCCAACCAATGACAGACAGATGGTGTTTGCGAAAAAAAACCCCAGGAAACTTATTCTTGCAATTACATTTGGTGCAGCTAATGGCACAGAAATGACACAGTGCACTGAAAAAAGTGTGTGGGAATATGTGTGTGTGTGTGTCTAAAAAATGCATTTATCACTTACCTCTTCAACCTCAACATATGCTGATAATTGCTTTCTGACATCCATTAATGTCAGTAAGCTTTTGATGAGCGCTTGAGAGGGAAGTTTTCTACTTCTCCATTAAAGTAAACAGAATTTCGATTTTCATGTGCAGGAGTGCTATGCCTGATCATAGAAAACTGCCTTCTGACAATATAAACCACATTTCAAGCTTCAGAGCTGATATTTTTAAATAGTGTGCGCTGTAATTCAGCATCTTTCACACTTGTGTAGATTCTTTCTCAGTGCCATGCGAACATCTGACCTTATATAAACCAAACGCCTCTCAGCTACATAAAATTTGTCATTGCTATGGACTCTGTGACACATCACTGAGACTCTTTTGAAATCAGGCCTTTCAACAAATTCCTGAGGATGTTATGAACGAGCGATAAGTTACATCTGCTTTAAAGGCCAATATCAAGCAGAGGAGAATGGCTGGCGAACTAAAGCCGATGGGTAAAAGCATAGCGCTCATTTTCATTCTTATTCGAGCTTTTACCCTGTTGAACCAGATGGAATAACAGCACGGATCGGAGGGTCATTATTCACAATGGAGTTCTATTAGGGCGCATCAGGGTCCACGGCTGAGCCGCAGCCGGCTGGTGTGAATAACACTTAACAGAGCCCGTATTTCCAGCGTGGGGAGAGGGGAAAAAATACCTGCGAGATACTCTTTTGTAATCCGACGCAATTATCTGAGGCTTCACGTACATTAGAGCTGGAGAATAGTGCAGGTTAGAAGTAGGGGAGGTTAGAGGGGGTTATTGTGTATTTATAGCGCTGCGGCTGCTTGACAGGCCGGGTCTGCAATCCAATCACAGCTTAACGCTGTAATGAGGATGGGTGTCGGAGCGGCAGGGTTTTTAGGGAAAGTGAGTGTGTTTTTCTTCCCTTTTTTTCCTCTAGTGATTTTGTGTTTAACCTGGAATAGCTACAGGTTAGGGTTGTGAATACCCATGAGTGTTACTGTAATGGACAATAACATGTTAAAAGCACATGAGATGTATTACATTAGCACTTTATGTGGCTCAGTTTGTATGTGGACTGCCCTCAGTGTACACGTCAGAACCAGACAACACAGTCTATAGCCTACATAATATCAAAATACATATAAAAATGTTTAATAAAAATAATAATACTGACTTTAGTTCAGTGTGAATGATCTGCTGGAGAGTGGTTGGAACTGTGAGACAACAGTTCTTTTCCTTTTTGAGTAACTTAGGTTTCAGATCAGTTTTGAACAGTTAGTGTGTATATTCTTCTCCATCAGCAAATAGTTTCAAAAGAACTATTTGCTTTTTGCATGTTGCCAAGCAACGCTGGTCTGGAACAGAATATGCAAGTGGAGCGATAGAAATCCTGCTAAAGTGTTCTGTAATCATTCCACTCCAGCTCCATTCCAGGTTTTTGTAAATTTTCCACTGCCCACTCACTTGTGAGAGAAACCCATTTTGAGCGACTGTGATACGAGAAAAAACAAAACATCCTGAATTCTGAACCGGATACTAGTACACTACCCGTACTACGATTACCATATCTTTCTATGGCAGAAATAGTAATAGTAGGATGCGATCAAATTCAGTGTGTGTTTTTCTCGCAACAAGAACCTTAATGTTATGAAATGACGAGAATACTTTTTGTGCACCAAAAAAAAAACAAAATAGCGAATTTATTCAACAATATCCAGTGATGGGCGATTTCAAAACACTGCTTCATGAAGCTTCGAAGCTTTACAAATCTTTTGTTTCGAATCAGTGGTTCAGAGCATGTATCAAACTGCCAAAGTCACGCCCCCCATTGGTGAACCATTGAAATTTCGAAACACTTATGATGTAATGAAGCCTTGTTTACTGAAATCACGTGACTTTGGCAGTTTGATATACGCTCCGAACCACTGATTCGAAACAAAAGATTCGTAAAGCTTCAAAGCTTCATGAAGCAGTGTTTTGAAATCACCCATCGCTAGATATTATTGAATAAAGTCGTTATTTTGTTTTTTTTGGTACATAAAAAGTATTCTCGTCGCTTCATAACATTAAGGTTGAACCACTGTAGTCACATGAACTGTTTTAAATATGTCTTTAGTAGCTTTCTGGGCATTGAAAGTTTTAATTGTCTTGCTGGCAATGGAGGCCTCACTGAGCCATCGGATTTTATCAAAAATATCTTAATTTGTGTTCTGAAGTTGAAGGAAGGTCTTACGGGTTTGGAACGACATGAGGGTGAGTAATTAATGACAGAATTATCATTTTTGGGTGAACTAACCCTTTAATGGCAGATAGAGTTTTAATACAGGGATTATATTAATTATTAATTATAATAATAGTAGCCTATATTAATAATAATGATAATTAATAATTGTCACAAGAATGTATTTTTAATTCATACATTAGATAAAAACAAGTGAGATTTCAGTGGTATTTTGACCACTAACTAAATCTGAAATCTGGTCACCTTACAATAGACACTGAGGCAGTTCCTTAGGTTTTTTTAACAGAACTAACTACTGCACTGAACCTAAAACCATTCCAGATTTCAGAGAGCACTAACAGAATCAGTTCTGCAAAATGGCATGAATTTTGTTAAACAATCTAATATGGAAATTGGAAGCCAGTCTAACACTCTCCTCATTCTCATGCAAGAAGCCAAATCAATTCCGTACAAAAACGTACCATCTTTTACATTAACGTGATTTTGAAATGGTTGTCATTAAAAAAAAATCCATAGAAATGTGAGAGCATGTAGCCAACATTCATTCCACAGAACATATCTTCACTGGTCAGTGTGCAACTCAGCAATCTATTACACGCAGGTTCTGCACAGCTTATATTAGTATGTAATTTGTATTGCTCTAATTTCTGGCTGGTAAGAGACTACACATTTTCACAGCAGGTAGCCCAGCTTCCCTGCCACATGCCCACGCACCCTGGTGACATCAACCTCCATAGAGAAGAGAGATTGGTTCCACCTCATCACAAGGATCCTAAAAATACCACAGCTTCTTTCACTGTATCAAAGACAACCATAGAGGGGGCACAGGAAAGTGAAGGGTGCCAGGCATTTTGACTTGAACAAACACATACTCACATGATGGTCCTCGTCCTTTCTGTCTTTTGAATAGACAAACTACTCTTCAGCTCGATGTTGCCTTTAGTTTGTACACCTTGCATTGTGTGGATCCGTGGCCTTGCAGCTATGTAAACACCGCGGCGGTATTCACTTCGTATTCCGGTTCTCTTGTAGCCGTGCCTATTACAAAGACTGTCACCAAGCAGTATTTGAATTCCCAGTCTCGCGTCCCTGCAAGGATGCCTGTGGCAACAGAGGCAAAGAAAACAACTATGCCATGACACAACAACAACAGCAACAAATTATAATCCCTAGATATTCATGAAGATACAAAATGTTAGACTACTAATACAATAAAGAGAACGGAGTTATTTCTGCAGCAACCTACTGTACGTTGAGTAGCATAATGTATGTGTATATCTATAACATAAACCATATAACATACAGTCTTTGTTTAATGTATGACACAAACACACACACCTTGGGTTTTCAAGTTTTATATGGACATGATGATTTTAATATGGTATAAACATTCCTTTACCCCTAAACCTGGATGAAGAAGAAGTAAGTCTAATTGTAGTTATAAAGTAATCAATTTAAACTATTTGCAAATAATATTTTATTTCAAAATGTGCACACATTCACTTTTATTCGTAGGCCTATGTCTAATATGTCGAAAACGCAAACGTTCGTCACATTCATTTATGAATTAGCCTACATGAATCACGATCGCATATTTTCGATTCAAAATGGCGAAATTTCATAAAAAAAGTTGAGTAGTTTGCATCACTACATAGTCTATTACTGTCGGTCGCTGAACATTTCTATCGTAAAACAGTTGTCTTAATACTTACATCTATTTCCACCTTTCCACGAATTCTCGTTGGGTTGTGACAGTGACAGTAAGACCCGCCTTCTTCGATTTGATTGGCCATCTCGATCATTTGGACATTGACGAGCGCCGTTTTCAAGACAAACCATGTGGAAATTCATGTCAACACTATTGCTGAGTATTTAGGCTACTCCTTAAAACTTAAGAGAAAAAAGACAGTCTCAAACCTGCAGTTTGAAACAAAAAGACTATAGAATAACACAAGACGCGTCACTCGTATTATTATGAATGGGAGAAAGTGAAACGCGCAATATGGCGGAATAAGTCCAGATTTCTAAATAAGAGCCAATCGCTCACTGGTAAAGTTATCGCATCACTGCAGCGGCCGTTAGAAGCTCCGGTTTCTATAGAAACAGTCAGACGCGCGCCTCCGAAATGAGGCACAAGAGACGCGCATGTAGGACTGCGCATGCGCATTAGGTTGTTCCAGCCTGAAAAATACCGTTTTCTGTCATGATTCGAGCGTTTAGAAGCAAAATTTATGAGACAGTTGTTGTCAGATTTCATTGGTGATTTCAAATATGAAATGTAATCGAAAGCTTGGCAAACAGCTTTAGAGAATTTGATGTTTCCCCATTCAAAGAGATAGGAGCTGCACTTGGATGCCCGAGAGGCGTTTCAAAGATGGCCGCCGAGTGAAATGACTTGTCTTAAAGGGACTTTGGCTGTTTCTCAATTCCAAGAGAACGAATTTGCGTTCTCGTGGAGTCCGGTCTTGCCAGGCGACCTTGAAAGAACGAACTTGGAAGGACGCGAGGACACAGAACGCATCATTTGAGAATTGAGATGTGCTGCGATCTTGTTGCTCAACTGATCGTCCCAGCATCTTATAAGAGGCTAATGCACTAAATGCAACATAACATCACAAACAAATGTAATAACCTATTAAAAGACTTCTATCATAATATTATAGACATTGTTTTCATATAATTTTATATCTGTTTATTTTACAGCGTCTATTTATGAAAATGAGTAGCCTTTGTGTTATATGCTTTGTCAATGTTAAGATTATTTTTTATATGCCATTAAAAATACTGCAGGCTTTCTTCAGGTTATCACTTTATTAAAATTAAGCAAAACAAACGGACAAATGTTTACTTTCATGAGCACGTATTTGCAAGCTTGTAGCGGGAATCTCATAAGTGAAAACGAGAACTTTAAAGCTGGCAGGCTTCCGTACGTCAACCGCCCGCAGCGTCTTCTGGGATTTTTAACGGTTCAATTCTCTCAAGTCTGCATTTGATGCATCCTCGATATCAAGAACACATCTGGGTACTTTCATGCGTCCTCTGTTCTTGCGTTCTTGAGTATTGGAATTGAACTTTGACGGTTGATGATGACGTAGAGCAAGAACACAAGGACGCAAGATCGCTTAAGAATGCATATTGAGAAGCAGCCTTTGGTTTGAAATCGCTGGTGTCTGTGATGTCACAAACTACCATATAACCAATCACAGCAACGTGCTGGTGGGCATTTGCATATTATTAACTGTGAACTAGCAGGGGAGTCTCGAGAGAAGCCAGGTTATCCCGGTATATTTTTCTGTTGATATGAAAAATCGTGTAGATTTAGCAATATGGCAGGTCTATAACATATATAGGCTACGATGTTATGATGAACTATATGCCTTTCTCCACTGACGTTCTGAGTTGTTCAAAGCATTTGTAAGGATACTGATTGTTAGAAAGCAGCTGTGTGACTCTGACATGGTGAACGGGTTATGTAGCATTAGCATTAGTGGTTTGTGTAGCATTAGCAACACATTAGCTGTTTGATAACATAGTCAAGCAAAAGGATAATCACATTAATTACCGTTATGTGTCCGATGTTGTAAAGATAACATTGCGCTTACCTCAGTAAGTTGACCAAGTGGATCTCTGAGCTGCGTGAGCGAGTGGAGGTGGGGCTAATTTGCATATTCATTGATCCGTGTATATTAAATGAGGCAAGGGTGTAGAGTTGCATTCAAGCTAGTTTAAGGCATGAAGAATTTTTTGGGTGATCAAAGATGAATTTTAAGGGATAAAATTATTGACTACAGGAGGACTTTAACTTTTAAAACTTTTTGACATCCTAACAACAAACAGCTTTACTCATTCTACACTAATATAACCTGCACCAAACTCCACCTATTTTTGGATATTGCCATCTTTGTGGGGACATTTTGTCCCCATAACGCAGGGTTTACCAGGACCACACACACACACACACACAATATAAACCATATAACATAAAGTCTTTGTATAATGTATGATGATGCATTTAATGGCTGTTTTACATCACAGCTGATAGAGATGTGTTTCATTACATGGCAATGTATTTCTCATTTTGACATCAGCTTTCCTCATTTGGCATTCATTGATGAAGTGGTCATCATCCTTACTGGCATGTGCCATTAGTCAGTGGCTTTAGCATGAAGAAAGCCATTGTTCAGTTACATAACTGAATGTTTCATTCATATCACTTATTGCATTATTTATCACAGCTAAAGTTCACACACACATGATGGCGTTACCTAACAAGAGGCGTGATGAATTTGTGATGCCACGGCTCGCTCTGTTGTCATGGTTAAATGTGATCAGATCAGGCCATGAGAAACTTGTGTGTGACATTCCAACATTCATGTGTGTATGCATTTCTTTACACTTCCATTACAGCTGTAAGCATGACTTTAGCTTTTGAATGGCATGATAAATCACTGAAATCAGTATCTAAATGAAACGCCCGAGTATTGGTCAACTAGTGAGGGTTATTTGGAGTGAAACACAGATGGACAGTTGGCCGTGGTGTGTATCTGTGTGCGTCAGGGCAGGTGTCAGCACCATGGCGAGAAGCTGCTCTCACTGTAATTGACAGGTGGTGTGTGTTACGGCTGAAGTGAAGTGACATCACTGGCATGAACGCAGCAAGTGTAAATGACACAGGACATGCGGAAAAGTGCCGGAACATTCTGCCCAGACCAGCAGGACAAAATATAGTCAAGGAATTCACGGCTTCAGCTCATGTTTAAGAAGATTCTGTAATGACAATTCTGTTAGGTCAATATGCAAGCCTTTTTTTATGCTTCCTACTCTTTCACAGGATTCTGCAGGAAAGGGGCCGTGACACTACAAACAGCCTTTCACTCCCGGATCTTCCCCTGCGTCTCTAGCAGATGTGTGATGCGTCCAGACTGATGCTCCTCCTGTGCAGCAGATTGAATGATGTCACTGCTGGCTACTGCAGTTTCCCAGAGCATGCGATCACGATCACAGATGCGATTTCACATCTGCACAGCTCAGTTCTCTGGTAATTTGACATATAGTGGCCTTAGAACGCATCGCGTCCCATCCAATTTGCTTAATATGTGTAAACAATTAAAACATTAACATTTAAGTGTCTAGCATACGCTTTCCTACTAAAGCAGCTTGCAATAAATTGCACAAGAGTGCATGAGGCACATGTTTCATGAATGTTTGCTTGTAAGAAGAATGATCTGTTCTGACAATAAGCAGCAGAATGAATTATTGCGGAAGCTCATACAAGATCAGTATCCATGTAGTTTTTAAATAGAATTTTTAAATATAGATCACAATTTTTTTTCTCTCAAACTGCTTATGTACAAACAACTTTTTTTCCATACCGCCAAGCAGCAGGTCTAGAAATGGGAGTCAGGGTGGGGCAGAGAGTAATAAACTTGAGTAATAATGTTCCTGCTGAAGTTGAAGCCTGTTCCCCAAAACTACATTAGTGCCCAAAACGTTGCCCTGTGTGGAGCACCTTTATGTAACAGATGGATAGCTTTACTTTTTTAATACAAACCCTGCAGGAGGAAAATGACTTTTTGCTTTTTATTAGTCATGTCCAGTGTGGACAGCTCATAGTGAAACTGCTGTGAGTGTTTTAGGGAACAGCACATGGTCCAATGGCAGATAAGATGTGCATTATTGATGAGTCACAGAGCAGGTGTATACTTTTGGGTTTTGAAATTTGTGTGTTTCAGTGCTTTTGATGCAAACAGTGACATAGCTGATGATTGTAATCAAGTTGCAAAGGTTCAAACAGGTCAGTTGGAAGATTTTAGGAGGTATGTCATTAGGGAAAGAATTATATCAGTGCTTAACAATGGACAAAAAAAAAGAAAGTCAGTGACAACCCCTTTGATATATAATACAAGTATGCATACCTTAAGCCAGTAAATAAACGCTGCCTTTATATAAAAGTGATGCTGATAATGCACAAGAGCTGCACAAATATAGATAAACTGAGAATCATGATTTTTTTTTTTTTGGTTTCAAACAGTGATCACGATTCTCCCACGGTCATTCTGAACAGACAACTAAAGAAAAATTGGTAACACTTTAAAATAAGGTTCATTAGTTAAACATTAGTTAATGTATTAACTAACATGAACTAACCATGCGCAATACATTTGTTACTGTATTTACTAATCTTCGTTAACGTTAGTTAATAAAAATACAGTTGTTCATTGTTTGTTCATGTTAGTTCACAGTTCATAGTTCACAGTGCATTAACTAATGTTAACAAGATTTTAATAATGTATTAGTAAATGTTGAAATTAACATTAACAAAGATTAATAAGAGCTGTTCATTATTAGTTCATGTTAACTAATGTGGTTAACTAATGTTAACTAATGAACCTTATTGTAAAGTGTTACCAAAAAATTATTAGAATTTCTGACAAAATGTTAATTGCTGTATAGATTGTTAACACATAAAATGATAACAGTCTATTTAAAATGTTTAATAAAAAAAATCATTGGGTTTGGTGAATGATTCAATGAAAATGCTTCACTTGTTTCATTACTGGATGAATTAGCATTTTTGAGGGGCCGTTTTCACCGTTTTCAACTAAAAATGCGTTTTTATGCGTTTTGGCCATTTACACGACAACAGCATTTTGGTGGCCTGAAAATGCAAACCTTTGAAAACGGGTTTCAAAGTGCAAGTTTTTGAAAACAGTCTCTGTGTAAACAACAAAAACACGAATCTGTGAAAATGATGACGTCATGCACATGCGCATTACATGTTCAGTCTATAGTGTTTCATCTCCATCTAATGGCCTGCCAGAAGAATACAGTATTTTTAGTCATTTTCATGGATTCGCATGAATGGAGATCGTTTTGACAATGGTGTCGTCTGTACGCAGAAAACTAAAAGGAAAAACTTTGAAAATTTTAAGCATATCGTTGTCATATAAATGTACCCTAAATGAATCTCTTGAATGAATAATTCAATGACAAATAAATTTTTTAACAGCCACCTGGTGGCGTAAACATGTAATTGATACAATCGTTATTTGAAGTGCGAAGTTACTTTCAAAAGGTGATTTAGACATACTCTATTTTGATTGCTTCTGGAATCTGTAGACATCAGTGTTTTTATCCAAATTATAAACTTTTATCCTAGTACTTCTGTGATAATATAAATATATTTGTAACAGAAATAACAATACTATGTGTGTGGTTAAAAAGACTGTTTCACCATTTTATACAGATAACTGGTCTCTTTGGCTCAGCTGCAGCGCAAACGCTGATTTTAAAGTTCTGGTGTGATTTTGTCAAAGGTTTAACAGACACAGGCGAATCGCTGTTATTTTAGAATGAGATTGCGTGGGTGTTTGAATCGAAATTGCAATCATTTAACGATTCATCGAGCAGCTCTAATGCATGCATCACTTACATCCTTTATATTACATGAATCATACCTCAAACTCTGTGGTTTGAGTCTTGAAAGCAAGCAAATTTATTATTTTTGCCTGGTCAACAATTAAACTGGAAAAAACTGACAGATTTACATTGAAAGAGGGACCCAACTCCTATAGCAACCAACTAGCAATGCCCTGAAAATCACAGAGAACACCATAGAAATGGCATAGCAACCATCCAGAACACCCTATAGCAACTAGCAATGTACTTGCAACCACCCAGAACCTCTTAGCAACCAAACACCCTAGTGATCCCGTATAACACCATAGCAACTGTTATGCAACATGCTTGCAACCACTCAGACAGTATGGAGTGCAATAGTCGGGTTCCAGAAGTAAAAACTCCATTCATTTTCTTCATAGAGAAATTTATTTTTAACGATAACTTATAAACCTTTAAAGACAGCCGGAAGCCCACAGTATTTCAATTTAGTTTTAGAGATGGAATTTGTTGTGAAAAACTACATTACCCATGAAGCTTTGCAGAAATTCCACCAATCAGAGAGCTGAAACTAGCAAAACGCGTCAAAAGAGCTCTTTAGCTCCAGAGTCGATCTCTATACACTCTCATATTTTGCAATAAACTTAAAATATATTGTTTATATATATATATATATATATATATATATATATATATATATATATATATATATACATATACACTACCGGTCAAAAGTTTGGAATCTGTAAGATTTTTAATGTTTTTAAAAGAAGTTTCGTCTGCTCACCAAGGCTGCATTTATTTAATTAAAAATACAGTAAAAACAGTAATAGTGTGAAATATTATTACAATTTAAAATAACTGTTTTCTGTTTGAATATATTTTATAAAGTAATTTATTCCTGTGATCAAAGCTGAATTTTCAGCATCATTACTCCAGTCTTCAGTGTCACATGATCCTTCAGAAATCATTCTAATATGCTGATCTGCTGCTCAAGAAACATTTATGATTATTATCAGTGTTGAAAACAGTTCAACATTACTTTTTTTGTACTTTTTTTCAGGATTCCTTGATGAATAGAAAGTTCAAAAGAACAGCATTTATCTGAAATACAAAGCTTTTGTAACATTATACACTACCGTTCAAAAGTTTGGGGTCAGTAAGAATTTTTATTTTTATTTTTTTGAAAAAAAACAATTAAAGAAATTAATGCTTTTATTCAGCAAGGATGCATTAAATCAATCAAAAGTGACAGTAAAGAAATGTTATAATGTATAATGTTATATGTTACAAAAGATTATATTTCAAATAAATGCTGTTCTTTTGAACTTTCTATTCATCAAAGAATCCTGAAAAAAATATTGTACACAAATATTTTGTACAATTGTACACAATAAATGTTTCTTGAGCAGCAGATCAGCATATTAGAATGATTTGTGAAGGATCATGTGACACTGAAGACTGGAGTAATGATGCTGAAAATTCATCTTTGATCACAGGAATAAATTACTTTATAAAATATATTCAAACAGAAAACAGTTATTTTAAATTGTAATAATATTTCACAATATTAGGATAATTTTTACACAGTTTTTACTGTATTTTTAATTAAATAAATGCAGCCTTGGTGAGCAGACAAAACTTCTTTTAAAAACATTAAAAAGCTTACCAATTCCAAACTTTTGACCGGTAGGTGTGTATATATATATATATATATATACAAAATCACAGAGAACAATACTTCCAAAAATACTTCCAGAACGGATGCCACTGAAAAAGTGGGCGGGCACTAATACACTCTATAGTAACCACTCAGCAACACTCTGCCAGTCACCCAGAACACCATTAACCATTCAGAACACTCTAGCAACTTTATAGCAACATGCTTGCAACCACTCAGAAAACTTTAGCAATGGCATAGTGAACTCCCAAAACACCCAAGTAACCACTTAGCAACTACCCAGACAACCTAGCAACTGTACCTGTAGCAGCACAGAACATCATGGCACTGCCACTGCCAAGCACCTCTTACATATTCTACAGACAATGTAAAAATCTAGTTTAATCACCAGTTCTTAAACGCTGTACTCCCCGGAAATAATTTCCATAAAATACCTAAAATAATCAGAAAACCTAATCATTTTAATAACACTGCTGTTACACAGAGACGTGAGAGATGATCTAAGGGGTGAAAGAGTATCCTCCTGCATTTCATCTATGAAGAGGTGAGCAGATTTAAGAGTTGAAGTGCATAGCCCCGTGCCTCAACATCATCAATTCTCTCAATTCTCTCTTTCTCTCTCTCTCTTTCTCTCTGTCGCCAGCACATTAAAGTCAAGCCCTAATCACTGTGGGGACTTAGCCAATGATGTGCTTATCAAACGGCATATTTCAAAAAGGGATCTTAAAAGGCCTGAGGGCAAAGATGCAATAAGAAAGCATTTGTAGTTGGATGAAAGGGAGAAAACGACAGAGAGAAAAAGAACGAGAGAGGGAAAGAGTTGCATACGGACCTTGCATCAGAAATGGTTGGAGCTAATTAGCATATGCCATTTAACAGGGCGCAAGGATAGAGGGATAGACAATGAGAATGAGCACTAGATCCTTTTCATTTTTTTTTCTCATTTTTTCATTTTTTTCCCCTCCCCACACCACCCTAAAAAAGGTCCAAAAAGAATAAGAGAACAAACACTTATTTTAACAGGCAGAGGCCTTGAAGTGGAGGCTCATGGGAGAATTGGTGAGGTGGCTTTATTGTGAGTCGACGAGTGGGGAAAAGAGCGATGCATCATCTTGCTTCCTCTGTCTCCATGGCTGTCATTCTCGCTTTCTCCAAAACTGAGCGAGGCCTCCGTGTCAGCCAGTCAACTTTGATATAAGCAAAAGCAACTAAGTCGCTACGAAAGCCAGCAAAGGGAAAACATTATCAACACATCCAGCGCTCTTGAAAGAGCTCGTTTCTGCTCTAAAGTTGGGTGTGAGGGGCACATTGTCACAAAGTCTGCTTTAAACTTGTTGTGGGACAGCGCTTTGAATTCCCTCTCCCCTACAGAGTCTTCATATGCTGCTAGCGCTTGACTAGCATAGCTCTGTGTGATGCCTGTTGAATGTGAAACTAACACCGTTCTGAAATGACCACGGATGTGGGGATAGGGGTTTGTTATCACAGATGCTTCAGAGCAGATGAACGTGTGAGTTCTCTGGCTTTGAGTTAGTCATAGTGAAGAAATGGATAGAGGTAAGCCTAGCAAAATAATACTGGAATGAAACTTTGGAAAACATAGGTCTTTATTTGCTTGCTGTATTTTAGCTAGCTTGGAAGCAAAGTTTATGCAAAAGTAAACATGATTATGTATTCACATCATTCCAAACCTGCAAGAAGAACATTTTCACAGCAAGTTCAGTAACAACACACGTGAGAACCAACAATGTTTTGGCGTCAGTGATGTTTTTGCATTTTTGTAGCCAGCAAGATTTCTTTGGTCAACCGGAAAGATTGAACAGGATTTTTTTAGTCCACTATAGCTAGACCAGCATTACAACTAGGGTGTGTTTCCTGTACAATGACGTAACTTGCCATAACTACCACAGTATGATGCATTTTGGAGAAATTAACTAGTTAGTCATGACTGTTTCTCAAAACTGTATTCGTTGTTCAACAATATAGGACTGTTGTATCACGCAGGTTGTGGAGTAGTAACTTCTGTGAATTGATTCAGGATCAGAATAAATGTCAGATTAAAATTCAGAGCTTATTAGCTTGTGAATTTTGTTCAAGAGCATGACATGTTTACAGGGTTAGTTCACCCAAAAATTAAAATTCTGTCATTAATTACTCACCCTCATGTTGTTCCAAACCCATAAGGCCTTCATTCATCTTCGGAACACAATTTAAGACATTTTGATGAAATCCAAGAGCTCTCTGACTCCTAAATAGACAGCAATTTAATTACCAATCAATACTGAGCCGACATTCGCACATAAACACGGAAGCCTGCACTGTGATTACTGCGTCAACTGTGTAAGGAGAATGAAAGGGAAGAGAAGAGACTGTTGAATAAAGTTGTTATTTTTGTTTTGTTTTTGCGCACAAAAAGTATTCTTGTCACTTCATATAAAATAAGGTTGAACCACTGCAGTCACATTGACTATTTTAACAATGTCTTAAGTACCTTTCTGGACCTTGACAGTGGTATTTACAGTAAATTGCTGTTTACTGAGGAGTCAGAGAGCTCTCGGATTTCATCAAAATGTCTTAATTTGTGTTCCCAAAAATTAACGAAGGTCTTGCAGGTTTAGAACGACATGAGGGTGAGTAATAAATGCCAGAATTTTCATTTTGAGTGAACTAAACCTTTAAGTCCACATGAGATACTAACAAGAAACTAGCTTCTAACCACAAGTCAAAAGCTGTATCTCTGACCACCCAACTTTGCATTGCTGTGAATGTTTAATGAAACTATGGTTTTGGGAAACACCAAATCGTTGAACTATGTTGGTAACAATAGAACTTGCGACCATAGTTGCCTAATGATGCTTTCAAAAAAAACATATTGAACCAGCATGGAAATTCATGGTGGTCTAAACTGGTCTTTTTAGCGGGGGTTGTTTTTTTTTTTCTTTTTTTTCAGGAGACTCTGTACGAATGTCCATTAAAGTGACCCTGTAAAATAATAGGTGTGTATAATAAACAAACAAACAAACAGCCTTTCCTTCATTGTGGTTCATTGACATCTGATTCAGGCAACGTCTGTCTCACTGAAGACATTTGTAGAGAGTCAATTTGGGATTATGAGACCAATTACCCTAATTACTTTCCTTTGTGTTGTTCTTTCGCTTCGACTCGCTCTGTCTCACGGTTGTTATCCCTCTTTTAGATGTGTTCGAATCTGGTGCTGTTCTGTGGCTTCATCTTTTGGGCTGATATTGCCTCATAGTTTGGGAAAGTCCCCCTACATAAACACAAGCCAATTTTTCCATCCCAGAGCTGCTGACACACCCGAAAAGTCTGAGATTTTAACATATTGGCCCGGCTATCAATGTGGCGTTGTAGCGTCTGATGAAAAAAAAAAACTTCTAATTTCTTTCTCATCTGTTCACACATATGGTTATGTTATGTTTATCCACAGTAGTAAGATAATCAGCCTTTATGGTCTTTGGCTTTTCACTATGATAAATGAGGAAGGAAAAGTATAGACACGCTACACATTTACGTATACACCCACAACCTCTGTCACATTAAATCTGTTTAACTTGTATCTTGCTTGACAAGACAGTTTAACCGAGCTGTAACGAGCAAACAAAGTGCGTTCGGATGCCAGGATGCAAAGAAAGAGAGTTTTTTCATTTGATCTTTTTGGTGGCAGAGAAATTAGTATGAGCAGATTATTATTTTTCTTTTACAAAAGCACTCATGTAGGAAGGTAAAACATACAATAGAGCAAAAGCTGCCTTACTCTTAAAAGCAACTTCGATACTGAGACTTTTTTTCCCCCTGACAAACTCAATAGACATGGAAGCCCATTACAAGGGCGTCTTATTAGTGTCGACTGATTTTACAAGATTGCTATCTATGTATAATTAAGCCCCAAGCGCATCCAGTCACATTCGTACATGCTGTCTTTTGATAACATATTCTCATGACGCCCAGGAGCTCTTTTGATAAGTAATAAAGAGAGACAATCTGATCTGCCGTATCAACTCCATGATTGGCTTCTCAGTTTGCCGAACTTCTGAACAAAAGAACGCATCAGTACATATATTTTTGATGTCAAGTTTTTATTTATTAATTTTGTTCTCTTTTTTTCTTTTCTTTTCTTTGCTCTAGGTTATATTGTGTTTTTTTTTTCTTTTTGAAAGGCGTGACTTCAAATGAAAGCTTGTATGCTTTCAAAGCTAAGAATATATATATATACATATATATATATATATATATATATACATATATATATATATATATATATATATATATATAATTATTAATCTGAGGTACTGAAATTATTCATTGCAATTAGCTACTCTGTCATTTTAATCACAGCATTTTATTATGAATTTATGCTGTCAGTGCATGAGAAAATCTGCTAATAATTTACATTTTGTAACTTGAGACCATGAACTAATGGCTTTTAATGACATACTGTATTACAGTAAATTGTTTTTTAATATGCAATGGTGTGTGTGTGTGTGTGTGTGTTCACTCTATAAAGCAAAATTCATCGAGACCTGTTGCTAAGCGATGAAAAGCAAGACAGGGATTCAACATATATATTTATATATTTATGTTTTATTTATAGTTCTGTTCTTGAAGGATATCTTGTACACCAAATATCCCATTGGCAGTTAAGCGCATTCAATGTGTTTAGAAGCCATAAACAGTCACTTTTTCGAACAAACACAAATACAAAATAAAAATAACAACAAAATAATGGACCGCATGTAAATAACATACAAAAAATCCCATGCCTACTCAGTAGGTAACTACAGCATTCCAACTCCTCAAGATGTAGATATGTACATTTCCGTTACAAAAATATAGTTTATAGTTTTCTTTTTTGCTTACATCCCAAAGAAATGCAGTGCCCTCATATCCTTTCCCTTCTTTCCTTGAAATGACTTTCTGAATATAGAAAAAAAGAAACAAGAAAACAAAATCCCTTACACCTTAAGGCTAGATGCAATGCATCCACACGCTGATATCTGTCAAAACATCTGCAAGGCTTCACAAAAGGCACCAAAAAAATTGAAGATTTGTGGTTGATTCTTTTCTGATGTTTTCCCCTCCATTTAACAGGTTTTTGTTGTCACATTTGAGAAAGAGAAATATAGTACCAGTGGATGATATTTACAAAATAAGAGAAACTAACATCACTCTTCCACATGCGTCAGAATACTTAAGTGCTTCTAGTCAAACAAAGTCAAGAACTCATCACAGCATTTTACTACTTAATACAGAATGTATCTTATAAAATATGGCCCTGCTCAAGAATAATACAATGCAAATATTCAAATCAATTGTCACAACAATGGTACTAAAAAGTAAAAACAAAAAGGAAACATGGCACATGTACAATATACTGTAGCTTATGTATATTATTCAAATGTCTTTTGTAACTGTACACCTGTCGAGTCAAGCTTCTGAGCCTGAAGCCCACAGGCTTCGATTACACCAATAACGTCCTTTAGCCATTCTGCGTCGCAAGTACGTCTGTGCACGCACAGTCTGAGGGAAAACTTGCCGAAGCCTGTTGCTTTTGTTTGTCATTTGAAAGTCTCATATGCCTCGTTTGAATGGATAGGATTCGAAGGGAGAGAACGACACAAAAATCCCTTTTGTTTTCAAAAGTCTTTGCTGAGTCCTTGACTGTTTTGTAACTGAGCCATGTTGGGAGCATGGGCAGAAAAGTGCTTTTTGCAGAGGGGACTTAGAAGTCACTGATGCTTTCTGTTCCTTTGAGTCAAGGGAGAGCCTGGAGATCTGGGGTGGGTGATAAAAGTCTCAGCAGATGTCGGCTGTCCGAGGGGAAAGCGTGGCCTGCATGTCGGGCAGTGGGGTGGTGACAGGAGAACTGTAGATGTTGCTGGCCACTGAGGTAGGGAAGGTGGTGGCCACCTGCGTCTGGAAGGTGCTGGTCGCCGAGGGGTAAGTGGTTGCGATGGAAGGGGAGGGGTAGGAGGTGTGGACCGGTGAGGAGTAGCAGGAGTTCACTGGGGATGGGAAGGAGGAGACCGGAGAGGGGTACGAAGTGATGGGGGAGGGGTAGCTAGACACTGGCGAGGAAGCTGAGATGGATACGTTGGCAATTGAGCTCTGCACTGTAATGCCGCCTTTCTCCGCCTTCTTGTCCTTCTGCCGCAGGTGGATCTTAGTGTGGCGCTTGCGCTCGTCGCTGCGGGCGAACTTGCGGCCGCAGATCTCACAGGCGAAGGGCTTCTCGCCAGTGTGTGTGCGGATGTGGGTCGTCAGGTGGTCGCTGCGGCTGAAGTTGCGCATGCAGATCCGGCACTGGAAGGGCTTCTGGCCGGTGTGGATGCGAATGTGGCGTGTCAGCTCGTCTGAGCGCGAGAAGCGCCGGTCACAGGTCTCCACGGGGCATGCGTAGGGGCGCTCGTGTGGAGGTGTCTTGCTTGGCCGGTTAGGGTACTTGCGCATGCGACTAGGCTTGATGAGCTGAGACTGGTAGACGCTTTTCAGGTCCTGAGAACCGGTTTGGGTGGCAAAGGCTTTGATGGTGGACAGCGGCGTCAGCGAGGGCTGTTGTCCAGCTTGTGTCTGGAAGGGCTTCTGGTCTTGGGCCACCAAACTGATCTCACTCTGCTGTTGGGGAAACAGGTAGTCTGGGATCATTGGCACAGGGAAGCTGGTGCTACAGGCCTTGCTGTTGGGGTATGTCGATGAGTACTGCAGTGAGGTGCCCACTGAGGTGGAGAAGTTTGTGCCAGGCTCAGGGAAGATGTCTGGGCTGGAGTTGGTGTAGGTGGGAGCCGCTGAGTAGATGGGGTTGGGCTCGCTCTGGTGGACGGAGCAGCTCAGGCTGGCACTGGATGTGGATGACGAAGAGGAAGAGGGGATGGAAGACGAAGAAGAGGAAGAGGGGAGAGTTGCCTGAGAGGTCGAGGACGGAATGGAGGTGGGGGGTGGGTTGATGCCCACCAGCCCACTGACCAGGCTGAACAGTGGCTCAGCCCACAGACTGTTACTGCAGTTGGTGGCGGGTTCGAGGGTGAAACGGCCCGTGTAAGAGATGGGGGGCAGTCGCTGGGTGGAGTAGGTCTGATCTGCCATAGATTTCTCGATGGCAATTTCTGAAAGCGTGTCTGCAAAAGCAACCACAAAACAGAGAAAATGGATTAAAAACCATAGCACTGCTAGTTAACTCTAAATTGTCTTGAGCTCATTTGAGTGCACATAAATGATCCCAGTGGTTTAGTTGGGGGGTCCTGCTGGCTGTCGAAACTGTGTTTTCCCACAATCTCAGACAGAGCAGCAGGTGCTGATGAAGTGCAGGACTACCCCCAACCAAAACACACACACACACACACATTTGCCGATCTCCCTCAGAGACAAGAGCCAGCGCAAGCTAAAGCATCTGCATGTGCGCTTCTCTCAGAGTCAATGCTCTTTTTCTTATTAATGTCATTCTGATCTCTCTTGCCCTCGCACACAGCTTATATTTATTAAATCTCCACTTTCAATGACTCATAAACTGGGTTTAAAATTAAGCTGATCTGCAAATTGTAAATGCCTCATTCATTCAACTGATTTTACTGTGACCACTCGGTAATTGCTGCTAGCTTTTGTTAAAATTTTAATTTAAACTTTACATCAGTGCATATTATTTTATAACTCTTAAACGTATAACTTTCCATTTAAACAAAGCCAGATAAAACATGAAGACACATTTATTAACTATTCAAACAAATTCATTTTTGCACAAGCAAGCAATTCTCTGTATGAAACAAGCATGCAATTTAATCAAGAGGGATTTAGCGCTTACCTCCAGCAAGGTGATCAAACTGCTCCCCGGGCTCCCCAGAGCCAAATCCTGTGCCTTCAGGTGCTGTGGCATTGAGGAAAGGGGTCCCTGCAGAGTTCAGCATGATCATCTCCTCCAGCTTGGGGTAGTTATCCATGGGGGAGTGAGGGAAGCTCAGGGGGTCGGAGATCTGCAGAGCAGGCAGGAGCATCTCTGTCTTGGCTGCAGCCATCTCTCTGGAGTGTGCTCGGAGAGGAGAGAAGTGTGCTGGAGAGATCAGCAGCTAACCCCTCTGGGACGACAAATGTGAAGATGCTGCGATGTCTGACTCTCCTTCTTTCTGGTTGATCTCCTCACTCTCACAGTTTGTCCTCTTGTTTGTCTTCACTCTTCTCCTTTTTGTTTGTCCAAAGATGCAGAACAAATCCACTATGTCTCAGATAAAATAACTGAGATTCAGAATGTCCCTTCTGATCATTCCCTACTTCAAATTTTCACTTTTTCAGCAAATTAGGTCGCTGTTTTTTTCTGTTGTTGTTTTGAGTTGACTTGTCACATTTATTTAATGTGTCAAAATGTATTTGGTTATATATATATATATATCGCAATGTGTTGCCTATCGGCTGTCTGCACTAGTGCTGAATCGCTTGGGCTCTCTAGGCTCTTTCTCAGCTCAGAGGATCCCTACTCCTTTATATACCCTCTTGCCGTGACGTAGATGTCCATATTTGGACTGGAGGAAGCCCATATTTAGGCACTGCAGTGGAGGACACATGACGTTTGCCTAGAGGAAAAAAGCAGATTGGGGAGCTTAAACATTAAGTCTGTGCATTAAATGGAGGGGAGATGCCCGTTCCTCCTCCACAGCAAATCAATGCTTGGTAAGCACAGTGTTTCGCTGCGAGAAAGAGAAGCGCATGTCTATATTTTCTCCTCAAAAGTCTCGCTAAATGTTCGGGTTTCCCGTCTGCGCTGTAGCAGAGCCCTGGCCGGAAGATCCCGCTCCGCCATGCCATATAAGGTCGTGACTACATAAGGCTTGATTCCGGTGGGTTTCCACTTCCATGCCCTTATTTGGAGTTTCCTGATGTAGCGCTGATCGGCGCTTGGCAGTGAAAGGGAGGCTTGGGTGCAATTGAAGTCCAGCGCTCCGCACAATAACTAATGTCAGCACTATGTTGCCTCGCCCGTTCCAAGATTTATGAGAGAGAACTTTTTCCTCAATACTTAAACAACAGTGCGCTTTCAGTGCACAAATGCTCATAAATATTACGTTATTTCAACATTAGCACAGGCGCTTTAATTCGATATAAAGCTCGCCTTTTCTATAGCTGCGCTAGCTCTAATCACTAGAAAACAAATACACATGCAAGAACGGCTTATTTACTCCGACGAACTGATCTCATTACGAACTGAATATAGCCTATTGCTACGTGCAATACAAGGCAGTTTTCCACAGACACAAAAACGTGCAGCCTTGCTTTCTGTTTAGTTTTGTGCAACTCGTTAATGTGAAAATTTAGACACTACTGCAGAACTACTACTTGTAAGTCGTATTAATATGATGAATATGTTTCAATAAACATTATCTATCTATCTATCTATCTATCATTTAAACCAGTGTAAGACTGCTGGTGTTACACTGCTGATCTATCATCCTAACAGCTGAAAAGTGCCCAAACACAAGCATTTTTTGAGCACGACGTATTAAATATCTAATATCTGTTATGGTGATACTCCATTAAGTATATACTATTCCTATAGGCCTATATAAAATCTCAAGTTTTATATTCAGAATTAGAATTAAACCCAATTGCTTGTTTTGATGAGGAAATGACACTTAGCTATTCAGTGCACGGCCAGCGCGTTGGCACTGATGGATGGCGGGTGCTGACAGAGGAGAGAGGAGATCTGTTTAATTGGGGGATGTCCCGGACTCGATACACAGGGATCCTCTCTGTCACTCAACTCCCGACACCCATGCAAATAAGCGCTGCAGCATGCTCTCCGGACGCCGGTGGTGGACTGATGCTCTGTAAATTGAGGAGAAGAGCAAGGAGTGTGCCGTGGCTTTGGCAGGGAGATCGATGTAACTTTGCTGACTCAATAGACTTAGTCAGAGCAGACGCCATTTTAATTTAACGCGAACGAAAACGAGGCTGTGAGGAACGGAAGAACTATTAACTGGATGTGTTACTGTTGTCTAAAATTACACAAACTACACAAAAATAGAGCTTTATGCAGTACAGCATAGGCCTGTTAAGTGGGCTACTTTCATCAATCATATAATGGATAACAATAACAATCAGAGTTTTACCTGTTGCACAACTGTTTATGACTTCGCAAATAACACAACTTTTTTTAAGTAGGCTAGACTAAAAATGAAATGATGGACATAAGATTAGTGAACAGCCAGTCAGTGTATGCTATTGTTTAAGAGCTGTTTTTAAACAAAAAAGCAGTTTGTTATGAATGTTTGTGACGTCAGTCAAAAAGAAAAGTCGTTTGACAGGTGAAGCAGGTTATTACGTTAGCCTACGATGAAAGATTAAAAAAACATTTTTTGTGCTTAAACGTTCACAGTTATACTAGGAACCTGCACTACATTTAGTTTTCATTTTGACCTCGGTACAAACTATAGCAAAGCATTGCATTTTCTAAAATTTTGTTTGATGACCGGGCTCGCCATAAACTTGAATACAACGAAAGATTTAAAAAAAAAAAAAAATCACAAATAGAAAACTAATAGGCTAGATTTTGATGTAATTGCACAAGTGACTCGAAGAGAGATGCAGGCAAATGTCATCCTTCTAATGATCAACATCTTTATATAACTAGAACCTCAGATGAGGAAACGGGGTGGCAGTTGGTGACTCACTTATAAGTTTAACAAGAGTAGTGGGAGGGTGTTCCCTTACCAGGGAATGGGGGTGGAAGATGTGGGACATCCAGGACAGCCTGGATAGCTTGTATAACCTGATGTGTTATTGCATTGTGTGTGTGTATATATATATATATATATGCTCATGTGTAGGGGGTTTCTCCTTTTCCTTGTTATGAAAGGCCGGTTCTCCCCGCACCTACGCCGAAGCCCACGCCTGTGTCTGTCCTCGCTCGCTCGGTCTATCTCCTGCTGGTTAATATTTCATTAAGATCTGCCAGCCAGCCTGGGTACAGAGAGAGAGAGAGAGAGAGAGAAAGAGAAAGAGAGAGAATGAGCGCTTCACACCCCCACGTTCAGAGGCAAATACCAGGCATCTGCTGGAATTAATCACTGGCTCTGGCTGGCAGCCTGATGGAGATGCTCTATCTCTCTTTCTTTCTTTCTCTACTTCACCCACCTCTGCCAACCCCCCTCCCCCACCCCCCAAACCTGTGCCATCTCCATCATCAGCATAAAGGTGAGCCCGTCGGGGGTGGCCGAGGAGCAGACAGGATGACTGGCTGATATATGAGTATTTGACAGTCTATTACATGATTTAGGGAGAGTGGAGCAAAAGAGCAGCGTGTGTAATTCTAGCTTCAGGAAAAAAGTGAGTGGAGATCATGGATGTTATGGTGGTACAGGGGGCTCGAGATGATGGTGGTGGTAAGGATAAGACTTTAAAAAAAAAAAGTAACGGTCTTGCTTGATTTAGATTAGACAAAGATAATGACTTCTGAATAGTTACAGCCTTGTTTGACTAGATATTGATCAAGGGCATTAT
Source organism: Hypophthalmichthys nobilis (assembly GCA_037950665.1). Lineage (NCBI taxonomy): Eukaryota > Metazoa > Chordata > Actinopteri > Cypriniformes > Xenocyprididae > Hypophthalmichthys > Hypophthalmichthys nobilis. The sequence goes on along the minus strand of CM075491.1, from coordinate 25,214,317 downwards.
GAGACATACAGAGAAAGAGAATTTAGTAGCAAAAGTGTCCCTATTACTCATAATCAGACTGTAAATTGTATGTTTTTATCTTCCATTAATGTAGCGTCTTGCTATATATACTTAAAAGCACTTGCAATAAATGCATTTGCAAGAAGGAGATAATGTATTGATATGTCTGGCTCAATAACCTTTTACAGGGTTTACTCAATCTGGGTTCTGCCTGGTTAGGCCTTTCAATACAGCAGAGTAAATCTTTATTGCTGTGACTCACTAAAGGCTTTAGTTAAAGAGTAGTTAGCAACGTATGGCTTTAAATATGGATAGTAAACTGATAAGAATTAATTATTTATAAACTTTTATGAATTTATCTTAAAAGTTTAGAAAGCTGATGTGAAATCAAAATTGATCCTGCTCTATACTCCTATACTTTCTAAATATATGATTTTGGCCTTATGGTGCATGATTCTTTATTATCCCCTCACAAAACAAACAAACAAACAAAAAAGTTTGTCTACATAATCTTTTTCAAGGTGCTATAACTTGGGGCCCAATGACACCTAAAGGAATTGTTCACCCAAAAATGAAAATTGACAAACACGGAAGCGCAAAAGCAAAACACCAGTCAAGAATTAGAAGTCTAAAATGAGAAGTTTTAAATAAAAATGTCAGAGGATTTTGATATAAGAGAAGAAGAGCTATGTCCTACATCCCACGTCGGATCAGAGGTCACCCTTCCGCCTGAACTCGTCTCTGTAATGAACACGCATACAGCCGTTGCTAAAAGCCAGTGATTATAGTTTATAAAGTTTTAAATATGGATATTTTTCTTACAAAAACTAATCACTTCGCTTCAGAAGGCCTTTATTAACCCACTGGAGTCATATGGATTACTTTTATGATGGATGGAAAACTCTATTCAGTGCCACAACAAAGCTGGGAAGAGCCAGGATATTTTTAATATAACTCTGATTTTGTTCAGCTGAAAGAAGAAAGTCATGTACACCTAGGATGGCTTGAGGGTGAGTAAACTATGGGAACATTTTTGGGTGAACTATTCCTTTAATCCATCAATTCTTGATGGATAAAATCAAATCTACCTTTTTTTTCACTGAATATCACTTTTAATTTGGAATTACGACACATTATGGAATTATAATGTGGATGCCATTTCATATTAACTTTAGGAATAACACAAGTTTTAGCTTGAGTGTTTGGTGCACACTATGGTTCAAAGGATAGTAAAAAAATAGTAAAAAAAATGTTTTGAAAGAAATTTCTACTAATTTTTTTATTTGATGAGAATGCATAATCCTGATCAAAAGTGACAGTAAAGACATTTATAATGTTACAAAATATTTCTATTTCAAATAAATGCTGTTCTTTTGAACTTTCTATTCATCAAAAATCCTAAAAAAAAAAAAATAAAAAAAAAATTTCACTGTTTCCACTGTTTTCAACATTGAGCACCAAATCAGCATATTAGAATGATTTCTGAAGGATCATGTGACACTGAAGACTGCAGAAATGATGGTGACAATTCAGCTTTGCATAAAATTACATTTTAAAATATATTCAAATAGAAAACATTCATTTTAAATTGTACTAATATTTCACAATATTACTATTTTACTGTATTTTTTGATCAAATGAGCCTTGGTGAGCATGAAGGCTTCTTTCAAAAACATAAAAAAGTTGCGTTAAGTCCTATATAGTGTGTATGAAAACTTAAAAGATGCATGCTATATTATGCTACATTTGTATGTGTTCTAGATATGTTCCGTTAAATTATTCTGCCCCACCTAACCTGAGGATAATTGTTACACACTAATCTACATCAACCACTAACCACTGCATGTTTGTCATGACTGTGATGTAGGGCCTAAAGCGCGACTTACAGTATGTCCTGACATCTGATGCACATATTTGTGTCATTAATATGAAAAATGCCATGAAGCCACTGCCCTCTTGGGATTTTTAGCCAGCTGAAGGTTACAGGCGACAGGAAAACAATTACCAGAGCCCACGAGGCAGCGACAGAAAGCCAGCCTCTGAGACCTGCCCCCAACTGAGTCATTGCCTGCTTTTGTGCTCTGTTTGATGTGTACAACAAAAGGAGGTTCAGCTATGTGTCAGACGACCAGTACCTGAGGCCTATCTGTTACATTTAAGGGGACTTCCTGAAAAGAACTGCTTGACTAAAGTTTGGTAATTTAAAAAAATATATATTTGAAAAGACTAGAAACACATAAAATAAGATGGAATCAAGTCAATTTTGAGCAGTTTTTCACCATGAATGGTTAGGCCACACGTATGAGGTATGAGTAAGATATAACCATTTACAGTGGAATAAATGTCTGACTAATGTTTGTAACTAATGTGAAACAACAGAGAAGTGAAACTGAATGATCCGCATGGTTTAGTACAGTTCTAATGGATCGTTGCCTTGTTGTCTCTTATGCAATATTCTTTGTTCCATCTGTGTCTGGGTAATACAGAGTGTAAACTGGGAGTGCAGTGTAGTGGTAAAACTGGACGGCTGGATTTTCATTTGAGAGTTTTAACTGGGTGTGATTCCACATTCATTTGAAGACAGACACTTCCAGATTTCTGCTAGGCTCATATTTCACTGTTCTCAGTTCAACATGAGCAACCACATTTCCCTTTTATAGTCTATTTAGAGATGAATGTTGTTCTCTAATAATACAAATCTATATTCTGAAGAAAATGTGAGGTGCTTTCCCATGCAAAACTCACAGCCAAGATGTTAGTGTGTTGTGGGTTGTAGATGAATGGCTAAGGAGTTGTTGGGTGGTTGTTAGCACATTGCTATAAGGTTGCTACGGTGTTCCAGTCAGTTGCTATAAGGCATTGCTTAGTAGTTTCTTCAAGTCAAAAGCACCCTATGGTGTTTTGTCACCCTGTACCTATAGCTCAAACAGTAGAGCATGGCACTAGCAACCCCGAGGTCATGGATTTGATTCCCAGGGAATGCATGTACTATTTTAGCTGCTTCTATACAAGTCTTTAAGCTCTTTTATTGTGATTTGTGTTTCATGGGATTCGTACCCGAGTGATTCGAAGCTTTACAAATCTTTTGCTTTGAATCAGTGGTTCGGAACATGAAACGGTGAAAGTCACGTGATTTCAGTAAACTTTGTTACGTCATAAGTGTTTAGAAAGGGTGAGTAATTAATGACAGAATTTTCATTTTTGGGTGAACTTACCCTTTAAGGCCTATAACGTAAGGCTATAGCAGTCCCAAACTAGTTTTTGTTAATACAATAAAGTTGGTAAGTTGGCATGAGTCACCACAGTAATTTAAAAATATACAAAATAATAGAAAATAAAAATAAAGTGTCATTTTGGGGTTACAGAAACAACAGTTACCATGGCAAATACACAATACTAACATGAATCATTAATGAAACTTCTGATAAATAGAATGAACATACTTGCATGCAAATCCTCCCCAGCTAACACACGACGTACCAGATATGTGATTTATTTGTACTTTACTTGTATTTCATGACTTACTAATTGACAACGTAACGTTGCATGCTCATAGTTTCTCTTGCGCTTTATATAAGTATGAAGTGATATACAACGCGCCCCGCCGCATTTGCGCGCGCATTTGAAAAGTGCGTGCTACGAGCACAGTGTAACGTCTGACAGACAGGACAGGAAAGTTCGGTTTTCTGAGGTGAGAGACTTTTTATTTCATAACAAGCTATGAAAATAACGTTAGAATAATGACACTGACATATAGCCTGGCAACATATCATCTGACCGCAGATACTGAATCGGGGCAACACATTTTTCTCAGGCACTCCGCGACCCACCCGTTGATAAACACTGTATCAAATGTGCCCTGGTAATCATAATTTGTGCGAAAAGGAGGAAAAGTTGTTAACGTTTTACTGCCACTAGTGTTCAGCTGGAAACTGCAGTGACATGAAGGCCTATGTCTAGGGATGTTTTTCTAGTTTTGCAGAAATGTAGCCAGTCACATTTCCATTAAACCTGGGTTATTAAACCCCAAGTGTAGGCAATTTTAATACTGTAGTGATGCTTCCCTTATTATTTAAATCCAAATAATGAGAATACATTTGAACCAACAAAGAGTTTTTAAAAAAAATCCTTTAGAAGTTTACAAGATACATTGTGTGTATCAACCTGTTACTGTCTACCCAGTGGACACAGTGTCAGGTGAGGTTAGGCTGGAACGCTAGACCACAAGATCTTGTCGATTCAGGATTGCCTGCAGGTAACTCAGTGGCGTCTGCAGCCAGAAATGGGGGGTGTTCCAGAATCATACAATAATCATAACCATTGGAACACAGCATGTCATGAACAATGACAAGCAAGAGGTAGACGTGAACCCGAAATCATCCCGACAAACAGCACAACAGCGATGGTGAACCTGGGCAAAAGAGTGAATAAATCAGAAGGCCCTGTCAGAACAGCTCCAGTCTGGATCTCAATGGTGGTTGGTGAAGCGGTTCACTATAGTTCAGTAGATAATGTTGAGGCAAAGTTCTAGTCTCTAATGGTATACAGAAAAGCTTTGCAGGTCATCCTGGTTCAGTAGATATAAGTTACATCCCAAGTCCAACTATCTAACACACCTTAATCTTTTTATGGACGAGACTCACAATGAATATCGTTTCTCACACAAAGTGCATGAAAGATGTGACTCGGCTTACATTCGATTTTTTTTCACTGAGATTATTGCAGTGCATTGTGAGATTGTGCTTCACATTATTCACTATGACTATATTTAAAATGGATGAATTGTGGATTTTTTTTGCACAGAGCTTGTCGCAATGTGTTGTGGGACTGCTTTATGCTTGTAGGACTCGTATAGTGCTGAGCGGTATCCAAGAAGACAGCAAAATTATACACTACCTACTGTTTGGAACAGCCTTCGCTTCAGGAGCAAGTCTATGATGCCTTAAAATACTGTCTGGGAAGGCAGCTCTAGGTGTTGAAGCAGAGAAATAATTGACAAACACAGTTAGTATTGATCGAATGGTGAATTGGAGGCCTTGGCCATGAGTATGATGTTCAGAAATTCATCCTTTGTTCAGATGGTATTGTTTTCACGGGATGCTAGCTGGAATGTATCATAATGCAGATTTGAGACAGCTGTTTGGGTTATGTCAATAATATCTCTCCTCTGCCAGCCCATATACCATCCACCACTCCAAAAACTGATCAAGGTCTATTTCACAGCTGAGACACACTCTGGTTTTGATATTAAACTGTACGTTCATATTTTTTGCATTAGCAAATGCTATTTGCCATATGAAATTTACCATCCAACCATCCAACGCTTAGACAATTTCTATAAACAAAGCCTATAGGTGAAGGCTAGAAGAGACATAAACAGCTACTCTAGGATATGCTCTTGTTTTGAACTCATAAAACTAGATTCTCTGTTAATGGGAAGAACGTGACTTGTGTTTTGATAGCACACTGAAAAGCTGCAACCTCAGACTTGCTAGGGCACAGACTCAACAGCTCCTTTAAATAAATCTGTTGATGAAAGACGGGAACGTACACATTGCATCTCTTATGGCGCACCTCTTCAGTGACCTATACATGGGCGTCATTGTGGTTTAAAAAGCGGTGGGAGCAGCCGACTGGGTTAAATGAACTTTACATGACTTATTTAGTTTGATAACTTCATTCCTTCGTTCATCTTCCACATTGTTCCAGACTGTGTGGGGTCACTGGATTACCCTTGTGAAGTACACTTTAGAATACTTTTAAAAAGAGTTCTTATTACAGAAATAAAATACTTGAAAAAAAAAAAAAAAAAACATACTTAAAGGAATAGTTCACCCAAAAATGAAAATTGTCCCATGACTTACTCACCTTCAAGCCATGACTATCTTCTTTCAGACGAACACAATCAGAGTTTTATTAAAAAATATCCTGGCTCTTCTAAGCTTTATAATGGGACTGAATGGCGCTCACAATTTTGAAGCCCAATAATGTGCATTCATTCTTCATAAAAGCAGTCCACACGGCTCCAAGGGGTTAATAAAGGCCTTCTGAAGCGAAGTGATGGGTTTTTGTAAGAAAAATATCCATATTCAAAACGTTTATTAACTATAATAACCAGCTTCCAACAAACATCTGTACACAAGATGAGGTTACACTTCTGGCAAACATCTGTATGCAAGAGGTTACACTTCCGCCTTAAGTCCACTTGCGTACAGATGTTTGCCGGAAGCTGGTTATTATAGTTTACAAACTTGTAAATATGGATATTTTTCTTACAAAAACCCATCGATGTGCTTCAGAAGGCATGTAATTAACCCCTGGAGCCATGTGGTTTACATTTATTGTGAATGGATGCACTTTTTTGGGCTTCAAAAAAGTGAGCGCCATATACCGTCATAAAGCTTGGAAGAGCACTAAAATGTACATTAATGTCATATATTTACTTATATATGTAATTACACATTTATTATGAGAAGTTGCAGTTTGGTGTAAATGTAATATTAAACGCAGGTTCAAATTAAAATCAAGTACTTACATGTGGTTTAGTATGTTAGTAAACGCAGCAAAATAAGTATAATTCTTTAAAGCACAACAAAAGATTACACTTTTAGTGTTCTTGTTACACGTTACATGTACTTAGTAATAACAGTAAATTATGCATTTTGTTATTTAATATTACTAATATAAATATTACTTATATAAATAAAATACTTATTAAAAGCAAAGCTGGGACAAATAGCAATGTGGACATGATGTCTGTGCCTGACTGAAGTACACGCTCACTGTTTCATCTCAGATTTACCAGTAGCTTGTATCGCGTCTGGCACATCATCAAATCAGTCATTCTTTGTTAAGCCTCCAACAAATCAATCAACAATTTCCTTGAGCAAATATGTCAGCAATGCTGAATGAATAGCACAAATACAGTGAAGAAAGAAAACAACTGAGGGCATTTCTTCCTTCATCTGAGTCACATGACCCGAGTTACCCTTTAACTCATTGTTAAATGCAGTGCATACAGAAGCTTCTTTCTGTTGCCACAGGAAATTAACACAAGCTTTCTCCACACACAGTAGGTACCTCATGCTCTTCACCCCATGTCTGCTGCTGTGTGTGTTTGCTTTGCACTCCATCATTTGAGGAATATGAGTGAGGGAGAGACGCAGGGTAGACAAACATACACCCACATATGTGCATTTACACATATATGTGAACTTGAAGAAGAGCAATAGAATTGTCATCTATTGAAAAAACCTGAAGTTCTATCTTATTCCGTTTGATGATATCAAGACCTCTAGATTTAAAGGACGTGATAAATCTTGATTTGACATGTCCATTGTTTACTGATGAAACCCAGAAGTGCACACAATAATATTTTGTAATAATACACATACTGTTTAGAAATATACTGAAAAGGAAAAACCGGCTTTTGCTAAACACTGTACAGTGCCAAACTATGTTAACACAACTTTATTTAGGTGTACTACTGGACATTTGCTCGATCAAACAGGTTTTTTTTATTTTATTTCATAGGTAGGTTTTCAAATATAATGCTGTGAGATGTAAAATATGTTGAAACACACTTTCTGCATTCTTTCACAGAATGTGTCTGTGAAGCCACATCACTGTACGGTATCTCAGCACACAGTTGCCATGGCAAAGAAGTCCTACTGGTCTCCAAGGTACCCAGGCCTATTGTCTTTGCTTTCTTTATTTAGATGAAAACATGATTTATTGTAGAGGATACTGGTCTACTTTGCCATAAAATGGGCAAATATACAGTTGTATTTTATATGCACTAAAGTGCACAAATATGACTTTACTTTAGACTGTTTTCTGACATCTTTATATGTAATTTCGTAATTATTAACATTATCTTTGATAGATGGCTATAGTGTACAACCGCAGGTGCTGACAAGCATTCAAGGCAGGGGTGCAAAACACAGTTTCTGGAGGGCCACAGTCCTACAGTGTTTAGTTCCAACCCTGCTCTAACACACATACCTGTAGATTTCAAATAATCCTGAAGGACTTGATTAGCTGGATCAGGTGTGTTTAATTAGGGTTAAAGCTAAACTCAGCTGGGCTGTGGCCTTACAGGAGTTTTGCACCTCTAATTTAAGGTAAACTAAAGTATAAAATCATTTTTTATTGAAACTCGTATGTCATATATTTAAATACATTTATAATTACACATTTGAAGTTGCAATTTAGTACACTTAAAGGGTTAGTTCACCTAAAAATGAAAATAATGTCATTAATTACTCACCATCATGTCATTCCAAACCTGTAAGACTGTAATTCATCTTCAGAACACAAATGAAAATCTTTTTAATGAAATATGAGCGATTTCTGTCTCTCCATTGACAGCTATGCAACTACCACTTTGATGCTTCAAAAAGTTCATGAAGAGATTGTAAAACTAATCCATATGAATTGAGCGGTTTAGTCCAAATTTTCTGAAGAGACACGATCGCTTTACACGATGAACAGATTGAATAGGCTTATTCACATAAACAATGATCGCGGTACACATCAGTTGTGGTAAACGGAAGCTCATGCATGTTCGCTTGACATGCGAGAACCAATGAGGTTCATTCTCGTGTGTTACGCAGCATGTTTGAGCTTTGCAAGAACCAATGAGGTTTGTTCTCGCATGTACAGCTGACCTTCTGTTTATGTTCGCTGATCAATGTTTATATGTGAATAAAAGCTTAAATTCAATCTGTTCATCATATAAAGCAATCGTGTTTCTTCAGAAAATTTGGACTAAACCGTTCAATTCATATGAGTTAGTTTTACGATCTCTTTATGAACTTTTTGAAGTGTCAAAGTGGTAGTTGCGTAGCTGTCAATGGAGAGACAGAAATCGCTCAGATTTCAGATTTCATCAAAAATACCTTCATTTGTGTTCTGAAGAAGAACGAAAGCCTTGTGGGTTTGGAATAACATTAGGGTGAGTAATTGATGACAATTTTAATTTTTGGGTGAACTAACCCTTTAAAATATATAGCTTTAAATTTAACATCGAATAACACAACAGTTAAAATTATAATCAAGTCATATACATGCAGTTAATTATAATCAAGGATTTATATACATGTATAAATATACAGTATGTCTAATATCAGATTATATGTCTTTAATTTATTTAGATGGATTTTAAGTATTATCATCTTTTATTTCAGATAATATATATATAAGCTATACTTTATATATTTCCAGCAGTGATGGTCAACACGTCAAGTGGCAAGCGTGACTATCACTAGTAGGTGACAGTTTCCATTGTGCACACTGCATTAGTGAATGCTAACCCCCCAGTGCTGTGGCCATTTTACTATGCAAAACCCTCCACTGAGGTTTGCACCTGTGGTCTTAGCGGGGTGGAAAGTACAGTATACAGACTGTTGTTTGTTCCACACCTGTTTTACATAAACCGATCATACATCCTGAATTCAGTTCACTTGATTACGATAAATATTCTATAATTAACTGTAAGGACACACGGTTCACTTTTAAAATGTTAAACTGAGTTGTTGCTGTATTAACCACAATACATGTTACCAAAGGCAGCTCTGGTAGATTTAATCAAAATGAAAGCCTTTAAACACTGAACATGTGACACTGTATTTGTCTCCATATGAAAAACAGGACACATTTAAGCCTGTTGTTCGAAAAAGGCAAAAAGACGCCTATAAAGCAACACGGTTATGAGGCTAACCTCTAACCGCACTCGTATCCATTTTCCAGCACAGCACAGCTGTCATTTGTCGTCTAGCCCACAAATTACCAGGCCTCACAAACAAGGACGTGATGTCACTTCCTGCTCCGTGATATCACAAACCCAGAAATGGAGAATCTAATGCTGACGCGTGGAAAGCGGAAACAGCTCTGCCTCGCAGACAATGCCACAACAAGTCAGATCCTAAAAAACAGCCATGTGACCTTGCTTACAAGCAGACAAACCAAATGATAAAGGCACTTATCTGATGAAAACAGCTTCTGATTTCTTGTCACCACTGCAGGTTAATGTTTTTCATCAGGAAACAGAAATAGGTCTGTGCTTGTCTGACTCAATTTACATATTTAAAAGTTACACTTCCAATAAAATCATGCCTTTATTCATAATCTAAAGCAGACATAGTGCAATGGAGCGCTCTGTTCATTTTGTCTCTGTTTATTGAACAACATTTCTGCTCGTATCTATTAATACTTACTGAAACATTACATAGCTCGTGTTGGAAACTACCAATGAAATGTCTTTAGGCTAAATAATGTTGGAAATGCTATACCATTAGCTTTGTGATGAAAGGCCAAGGTGACTAATAGCTTTAGAATATGGAAAATTTGACGTGACAGAGGTGTAATAGTCGTCTGACTGGTTGTGATTGGATTGCAGTGAAGTGCAGGACAAGTGTCTACATGCTCTCTGGTCCTACATGTCAGCAGGGCTGTCTCTCCGCACGTCTGAAAGGCTCATTATTACAGAGAAATGCTAATCCGAAACCTAGCAGGTGATGGTAGTATCCAGCTGTTTTAGTACATTACAATGGCTGGACATGAATGTTAAAAAGTTGAGTATTTACAAAAACACATTTGCTTTTGAGCGTGATTCATATCATCATGTTCCTGAGTAGTTGTTTCGTACCCTAAAGCTCTTAACCGCCAATAAAACAGCACAGCGCAGGGCAATATCAGTCAATCTCTGTGGTGTGAATATAAATGTCCCCACCAGACCTAGCTATAGCCCCCTCTGAATTATATGGCAAATCCTTGAATAATTCTTGCAGAATAAACGCCCACCAATAATATCCCGCTGGCTCACGCTCTTTATTGGCATCATATTTCCCCCTCTGATTACGCAATAATCTGAGATAGAAGATTTATGATGGCTGGGAATTGGAGCTCAGTTGAGATGGAAACTACAAAGTTTTATCTAAAACCCCGTGTTTTAGTATTCCCTGAAAGCATGCTTGCTGAGTATTGTTGATTAAAAAACATGGATGTGCTGTTGTTACATTTGCTTGAGGAATTTTTTGGTCAGAAACATTAAACAACATTTTTGGAGTTTGGAACCAACAAAAAAGTACATGGTAGTACCATAGTAACTCTATTATTAACATATTAATGTGCCATGGTATTTACTTTAAATGATCCTATTAAAAAAACAGAGTAAAAATAAATTAAAATTAAAAATTAAAATGTTTAGTTATGTTTATCTTATAAACAATAGTAATAAAAAAAGATTTAAGATTTTAAAGATTAAAGATTTAATATCTTAAAAATTGAATTGTTTCTCCAAGATGGCAATGAGATGCGAGAGATGGAGAGCAAATTAAGACTTTTTTTGTTCTTTCTCAGATTTGTAATATTAAATTTCTCCTCAAGAGTATCAGAACAGATCTTAACAATATCTCACTAATATACCAAAGACTAAAGACTTAAATGTTCATTAATGTCAATTCAAATGTTTCTCGTCAAATTCTCCAAAGTACAAATGAATGCATAAACTGAGAAAAACGTATAGCTTGGATCCTATGGAAGCTGCTTTAGATACAAGCATCTGCCAAATGTGAATATCATTGGTGCTTGTAAGTGACTATGGCATGTCAAGTTTGAATATATGCAAATGAGAGCTGTGGCAGAGTAAAGATTTTCAGTCAATAATAGCTTGTTTTGGTTGGCTCTTCACTCAAATCCATCATATTGCTTCAGAAGTGTTGAAATAGCGCAGGAATAAAATGGACTACATTTCATGTATGTTACTTTTAAGGTGATTTTTAGCCTTTTTTTTTGGAGTTTAAAGGGATAGTTCTCAAGCCATCCTAGTTGTATATGACTATCTTCTTTCAGACGAACACAATCGGAGATATATTAAAAAATATCCTTGCTCTTCCCAGCTTTATAAATGGTAGTGAATGGCACTCCTGATTTTGAAGTCCAAAAAGGTGCATCCATCCATCATAAAAGTAATCCACACAGCTCCAGGGGATTAATAAAGGCATTCTGAAGTAAAGTGATGGGTTTTTGTAGGAAAAATATCCATTTGAAAAATATATTTGTTTTGCACTTCCTCATTCTTAAATATGTCTTGCGCCATGTCAGAGGTTACTCTTTTGGCGTAAGTCGATTTGCGTAGGCCGCCTGCCAGAAGTTAGTTATTTTAGTTTATAAAGATTTAAATATAGATATTTTTCTTACAAAAACTCATCGCTTTGCTTCAGAAAGCCTTTATTAACCCCCTGGAGCCGTGTGGATATCTTTTATGATGGATGGATGCACTTTTTTGGACTTCAAATTCAGGAGCGCCATTCACTACCATTATAAAACGTGAAAGAGCCAGGATATTTTTTAATATAACACCGATTGTGTTCGTCTGAAAGAAGATAGTCGTATATTCCTAGGATGGCTTGAGGTTGAGTAAATCATGGGATAATTTTCATTTTTGGGTGAATTATCCCTTTAACAGCCCCTGTTTACTACACATATTAATGCAGTCTTATGGTATATCAATAGTTGTCTCATTTGTCACTCATTTTCTTTTGCACAGAATTAGGCGGAACATCTGGGACTGAGATCTGAAACATATCTTATGAGCAGTGCAGCCTGTAAGCAATACAATTTGCCTCTGGGATGGCTTTATCATGGTACACCATAACACAATAGTAGTTAGGCAGTTGCTTAGCTTTAGTGTCTTTGAAAAGCAAAGCCAGACACTTCATGAAAGGTCAGAGGTTAATACAAAGCTGTGAACTCTGTGTGTTAAAGAATAAGAAATGCCAGAGGACTTGGGAGGCCAACTAGCCATTTATATGAGGAATCGGATGCACAGGAAAGAATGAGAGCGCGAGTCAGAGTCAGGGGGAGGTGGGGGAGACTGGAGTGAATCCAGGGGAAATCCAGCTCCACATGGCAGAGCTCAGCCTGGGATTCAGTCAAGCAAACGCACAGGGAATTTTATACAGTACACTGTTCATCAGCATAAAACAGCCACCTCGTAGACCAATAACAAATTAAAGTCCTCTATAAATATGAAACTACCATAACTATCTGAGCCCATATTGAATCTAAAATGGCTCTAGGAGTAATTTCGCTGTATGCTGTTTTGCTGGCTGAATTTGGTAACAGTGTTTAATAAAATTTGTGTGTTATAGCAGTGAGGCAATAGCCTCAAGATTGCAATGGCTGTTTAGAGACTACTTTAACCAAGGTTATTTTTCATTGATATGTAATATGTTGACATGATGGATACACTGTCACAACGTGTTTATGAGGAGACTCTCAAGTGTAATAGCAGAGTAAACAATCTAGGCTGAATTTGAGGTACCTTATCCCTTTAAGCGAGCTTAAACTATTCCAAATGTCTCTATAATAGTAACATAGTATGCCATAAAATAAAAAGACACTTTTAGAAGACCTTTCAAGATAGAGTTCACCCAAAATTCATAGAAATTTAGTCGGATCTTGCCAGACACTGTATATTTAAAGTTAGTCAAATGACAGGTTTGTTGTAGCTCAAACACTAGCAACACTAAGATCATGGGTTCAATTCCCAGGGAAGGTGTGAACCAAGAAAAATATGTAGCTTTAATGCTATGGACTGATTGAAGTGTAGATTGAAGTGACTATGGCATGTCAAGTTTGAATATATGCAAATGTGAGCTGTGGCAGAGTGTGAGATTTTCAGTGAATAACAGCTTATAGTTTGGCTGTCTCTTGACTCAAATCCATCATATTGCTTCAGAAGTGTTGGAATATAGTGCGGTAATCATATGGATTTCATTTATGCTGCTTTTAATGTGCTTTTTGGTCCTTTCTATCTTAACAGCCCTTTTTCTGTTCCAACAAATAAAAAAGAAAGTAATGTGCATTTGGACTACACAAGGGTGCATAAATGATGGCTGAATTATTATTTTTGTGTGATCTATTCCTTTATAAAATAACAAAGGCTCTTTGAAAGGATAATTCAGTGTGTACTGATATTAGCCTCAAACATTGTGGCACCAGAGTCACCTCAGTCAGGTTCATTACTGCTATCCGCTCACTGCTGCTTGAAGACACAAATAGAGGAGTGTACATCTGGCTATTTATAGCGTGACTTTTGCTTTCTTTACTCACAGACAATGAGGTCTAATCTGCTTTCTTAAAGGCTCCGCTGACCCAGTGGCCTTTATCCATGTATAGACAACAGTTCAAAAGGAAGGGAATAGTAAACGGGAAGGAGTGATCTTGAATATGTGTCCCTTTTCCCAATTAAAGTGAAATATGTGGAGATATACCCAACAAAACAAACTATGTGAGTGAATGTGGCTCAACTGCTGCCTTCTGTAACAAATGTCCAGTTTGGAAAGCCTCATCTCATTAAAGATGTCTATAATTAGCTTGATAATGAAGCTAATGTTTTGTTTGCAACACCACAGCAGAACTCCTACAATTCTAATTTACTTTTAGATTGATTTAAACACACTGTGTACATAATTTCATGTATGAGGAGACTGGGGCTAGTTGTTTACCACAGTAATACCTAAAGTCATTTTCTATATAGTCACATACCTTAAACGTTTCCATTGGTACTGCCAAGGAGAAAAGATACAGTTCATTTAACATATTGACATAGCGGAGCAGTTTATTGACCCTAATTTGGGATTTTACATATAAAATACTTTTAAAAGTACGTAACTTTATATTTAAAGGCTTTTAAGCACAATTTAAACAGTGAAACACAAAACAGTTTGACTCAATGTAATATTTTTGTACATTTTTTAACTTTTACGTCAACATACAAAAACACTAGGAAACACATATCTGTGTATCTGAACTTTTAACTCAAAAACATGATTGCTTGAGTCAACTTCCTCTATACACATTTGCTACGAATTTACATGATTCTATTCTCGTGATTCAAGCCATTTCAATTCAATTCTATGATTTTACATGATTGATAAAATATCAGTTGAAAATACTGCATGTGTTGAAGTGCACCTATGTAGATAGTTACAGACTCTTCAGTTCCCAGGGTGATCAGAGAGACTAACTAACATGCCAAACCCAACCTCAACAAACAAATCTAAGACAAGTTTTACACTTCCAGTGGTTAAAAACACCCAAACACCATTGTTTGAACTATTTATTTTAGTCTTTTGAAGCCCCTATATTTAGACACTGTGGCTTCAGAACAGCATGGAAAAGGTGACTGAATTTGTTTTTGCTGCAACATTTCCTGTGTGTCGCGAGGAGAGGAAAACCACACGCGCAGTGACGCTGCAGCTGAGAAGACAGAAAGGGCAAGTTAGAGGCGTGGAAAACTAGATAGCAGGAAGTAAAAAAAAAAAAGACAGACAAACTGAACACAGTGCTTGTATTATTAATACGTTTTTTTTTAAAGGACACTCCTTTTTAAAATGAGAAGCCAGAATCAAACAGGACAAGGCAGATAATGTTTGAATGGATTCCGTTACAAAACAGCTCAAGACCAGTTTTTTAACTAGGCTACTAAACACTAACATTTCAATTAATCATCAGTGCACACATAGAGTACATACATGTTTTGACACTACTTGTATTTAAAAATACTTGCAAGTAATTACGTCTGTAATTCTTTTTTTTTTCTTTTTCTTTTAAAATACATCAATAATCACTGTTGACCCTTCCCTTAAACCTTATCCCACACTTAAACCTACCCAAAATTGCCCACCACTTTTGTCCCTAACCTTAAGTAACTCGCCTCAATTGCAGCATAAGTGTTTTACAATACAACTTCAACATAATAAGTACATTGTACCTAACAACTAATTACATAGTAGTTCAGGAACTTAATATAAAGTGGGACCAGAAAGGATTTTTTCCCTAAAACTGGTTAGATTTATGCTTAAAACAAGAGAAAAAAATTTGCTAATGAAGTAAAAAATAAAATACAAGGTGTTTTAAAAAGAAATGCTAGGAAACAGTGAATGCAATAACAGGATATTTTTGTCTTAATAAATAAGCCACTATCTATGCAATGCAGTTTCATCTTGTCACAGAATGTGTCATCAATGAGTAAACGTCAAACAAGGTCAAACACTCACTGTCAGAATTCGTATGCTTTTAAACGTAAGATTTTACCTTAAAAAATAAGTTAGCTGACCCTTGCTACTGAACAAGCATATTAAAGAAATGATCAGATGCCACTTTCCAAAGACATTTATCTGAAAAAGTTAATAGGAATTTTATGTAGTTTAGGAACCTTTTTTTGGTCATAACTTCAGAACTCCAAGTGAAAAGTGAAATATGAAGAATAAAATCACAATGGATCTAGAAATTTTTGTGACAGCTGTCATTTCCCTAAATACTAGCGTATGGTACAATAACATGCTTTTTCAGTAAAGTCGAATCTAAAACTGCAACAATACATCAATCAATCAATACAAACACAGAATAAATTAATGAAACAATACAGTTTTGGTCAGGAAAATATTTATGGCTGGTACATTAACTATTTTAAAATTTAGGCCGTAACCATGTCTTGAACTTTTTTATTGAAAGAAATTAAAAAATTAAAGAATTAAAAGGGATTTAAGGGAATAAGTAAGGAATAATTGATATCGGGACGTTTAATTCTTAGAAAATAATGCACACCCGAGGTGGTAATGCCGCCACGACGCGAAGCTCGGGTGTGCATTTTTTTCTAAGAATTCAACGGCCCGGAGTCAATTATTCTGCTTATACTACGGTTACAACAACTCAAGACACTGTTCCGATGTTGTGTTTTAAGACATTTGTCTGGTTTTTGTCCTTAAAGCACTTGTGTGTGGGACTAATTTCTTATGCATCTCATCCCAAGCCTCCGTTGGTAATTCCAAAATGTCATTTCAGAACCAGTAACGAAGTCTTGAGCCTTGATAGCAGACTAATACCGTTGATACAGTTATTAACGCAGTTGAGAGAGACAGAAAGAATAAGTATATGTGAATTAACCTACCTGATCTGTGCATCTCTAACGGCAGAAGTGTCTCTACTAATAGCGAAACTACAGGTTTATCTAACCGCACAGTTATTACCTTGCTGGTGAGAAATGTCATGTATCTTTAAAGTTGCTAAACTATTTTACTGATTAATTCGTCAGAGCAGCGCTGACAAAACGTTTCTGTGCGAGTACTATACAGTACGTGTGTACGTTTGAAAGAGAGAGAGAGCAGGAGAGAGTATGCGCTTTCAGGACACAATATAAAACATATTTTGTGGCAAAAACCTTGACAATAATTTGTCGTTTTCATCCTATTGTTTACTATATTTAATTGCTTGGTTGGTGTCGTGGGTTGTTGGTTTTGTTTCATTTGCGTTTGTAGGCTGTAGGACCTATTAAAATAATTAAAATCATTTGGCAAAGTGATATGGAACTGATGGAACCGTAATGCGGTCAAGACCTGCCTAGAACTACTTTAGCCTTGCATTTCCCTGAAAATAATTGCACACTTTAGAATGTTGGTCAACCAATCAGATTCGAGCATTCAACAACCCCGTAGTATAAAGAACAAATAAGAATGGTAAAAGAAGTTCTAGGTCTAATTATAGCCTATAGTTGTGAAGTTTATTTAAACTCTTTGCAAATAATATTTTATTTAAAATATGCACACACTCTAAAAAATGCTGGGTTAAATATGGACAAACCCAGGGATTGGGTTGTTTTCACCCAGCCATTTTTTTCAACCAATTTTTTTAGCCAGCAATATATTAATATAGTAAAAGGCATGTTTTTGCTCACCCCCAAATAGAGGCAAATTTGTGGGGTATTTTAAGCTGAAACTTGACCAGACCAGAGACTTATATTACATCTTGTGAAAGAGGGCATAATATGTGCCCTTTAACCCAACCTGCTGGGTTTGTCCATATTTAACCCAACTTGGGTTGTTTTTAACCCAGTATTTTTTTTAGAGTGCACATTCACTCTTGTTTGTATGTTTAATGTGTCAAAAATGTAAAAAAAAATCTTGTCTCGTCAAATTCAGTTATGAATGACATCACTTTGATAGCATATTTTCAATTCAAAATGGAGAAATTACATAAAAAAGTTGAGTATTTTTGCATCACTGTATGTTACTGTGGGTCGTTAAACATCCATTGTAAAACAGTTGTCAAATAATAAACATTTAGCTCTTACCACACACATGCACTCTTTCACTGTAAACACTAAAAGCGTCCCATTGAAATTCACACTCGTCTTCAGTGAATAGCAAGCCCCGCCTTCTTTGATCTGATTGGCCATCATTTTGACATTGACAAGCGCTGTTAGACGGCTGAGGCAGACCAGCCTAAAAATGTAACTTTTTGAACTGTCTGTCATCCTAACAACAAACAGAGCGGTGCGTAATGGAGAGCAGCATTAACAAATATCAAATATTGGGGGGGAAAATTCGGCCATTTCCAATTATTGGGGGGACTTGTCCCCCTCAATGCCTATGGTGGTTATGGCCCTGTTTAAAACTATGCTTTTAATAGTTAGAAACTGAATATTTAGACATGATAAAATCCTTGAGAGGAATGAATTTTCTTTGTCTCTTCCGATATTCGGGAGAAAATCAGCTTGGTGTCTCTAAAAGCCAGAGTGAAACTGAAATAAAAGTTTTGTATGTGTGTTAATATGGTCTATATAAGGATATGGTCTAATCAATCAGGAAGTAACAGCGGAGCACATCCTCATAAACCAGGCAAAGGAAAGACACTTTCCAACAGCTTGTGTTTCAGCAACAGAAATGTTCCACCTCTCATTAACCGCTGACCTCTTTCGTCAGGATATCCTCGTGATGAACCAGGCCTCCTACATCCATAGAAGCTCACTGAAGACTAGCATGTTGATTAGCATGGTCACGGTTTTCATGGTTTCATTACAGTGCCTACAAAAACTATTTTAAGATACAAGTCACACTAAAAATGTGAATTGTCTTTAGACGTCTTTATAATGGTCTGCATCCATAAGGTTGCCATGGGGACCAAAGCAAAGCTGCTTCCATATCAAGAAGGCATTGAAAGAGTGTGGCTGGCAATGTTTGCAAGTTTCGACCTCTTATTCATTTCCTCACTCCAGGATCATTATAGGTTACCTGCTTTTTCATTGCGGCTGCTGTTGTTTTGGTGTTTCATCTGCTTCTTTTCTTCTAAGCGTGTGCCCTCCGGACTCTGTCCACCCTAGTAGGGACCAGTCGTTCCTCCTCGCATCAGCTGTGACACAGCCAGGCCTCCGTATGGCTGGAGGTTGTAAGGTCACCTCGGCTCAGGTGAAGTGTTCCCGCTGCTCTTGGCAAGAGCTGTTCAATATGGCTGTTGTATTTCTGATGACACTTGACCACGGAACCGATAGCGAAGAAGGAGACAGTGATGCCCAGGGGAAGGAAAGCAGCTGGATGGACGTCAGGGCTGTGTTTACCGCCTAGTTTCAGCGGCAGCCTCGTGTAAACACACACACACGATCATGGCTGCCAGCGCAGGTCACTACTACTCAATGCTGCCTGGAAAACTAAGAGAAGAGACATGAAGCTCAAGTCTTGAAAAAAGACTTTTCTGAAGAAACTGCGAGTGTCTGCTTGTGCAATCTGTTATTTTGAATTGTAATAATATTTCACAATATTACTGTTTGTACTGTATTGATCAAATAAACACAGCCTTGGTGAGCATAAGAGACTTCTTTTAAAATAAACCTTATTGACTCAGTGTTTTTGAACAGTAGTGTATCTCTACTCTCAAGTTGTACCTTCAATGCAAGTCTGATCAATTAGATAAGTAATATATATTATATATGAGTAAAAACCTGTTAATTGGTAACTATTATGTTTAAAATTGTGCAAAATTGAGTATAAATATAAGCCACTGTATAATTTAAGGTTAAATAAACAATCAAACAAGCAACAAACGGTAAAAAGACATTCCCAGAAGTGTTGGTCATGATTTGTGGACACTTTTGGTCCACTTGTTATTAGCATATCAATACATTTTAGATTTTACACATGGATTTTGGTAATTTATGTAGGTCAGTAGGCTATATTAACATTATATAGGCATTTGCGACTAAATATAGGATTTATTTGCGAGTGATAGGCTAATTTTGTTTACGTGTTATAATTTAAAAATGTGTATGCCTTTTTACCTGCGTGTTCTGTGATGAGTAGGCTAGCTTAGCTTTTGTTGTGTTGACGTAATAAAATAAGACAGTACGCATCAAAGCTTCAGTGCAAAAAGCAAAACAAAAAAACGTTTCACTCACTGAGTTCGAGCGCCATCAGAAAAACATGTCAAAACGAAAAATATCACACTTTTTCAAACAGTCCTCATCCCTGTCGAACACCAACGCTGAAGGCAAACCTGCTAACAAAAAAGGAGGCTCCAGCTGATATCGGCGGAAACATATCAATGAATGAACAACCAAGCAAAAGGCAGTGTTTTGTGCACACAACGTGGATACAGGTAAACAGTCAGTTGTGTGGACGCGAACATATCATTAACAATTATCGTTTTTTAATCAATACTGATATGGATTCTTATTCTTAAGATCTTGTCGACTCTGTTTTCTGTTAATGCGTGAACTTCACATTATTTGTAGCGCACCTGCCATCCAATAATCGCAATAAGCTTTGTTACTTTTAATAAACAAAGCCTCAGCTTTCAAATTCTGTCAGTTTTTATCACGAAATACAAACAATTTGTTTGGCCCGACAGATCAGATCGCTGTAGTTCAAGCGGCATGTGAACCGATCATCTGTTCCTCTTGCTTGCTACTAGTTCCAGCACAAAATAAACAAGAATGAACATCAGAAGGTATGTTGAAAGATACAGTACAACTTCCTTAAATGAATTATGTCTCCTGAAATCGCTCAGGCTATGTCTACATTAATCCGGAGACATTTGAAAACAGAGTTTTCATTTAAAAGCGCTCCTCATCCGCACTGGCGTTTTCAAGCATTTTCCAAAAGTTGCTCATTCACACTGAAATGTCTGAAAACGCTTAAATCACCTTACTGCACATGCGTAAAACATACTAAAAGCTCACTAGATGATGCAGAGAGAGCAGATGTAATAAAGTTCTTATGCTAATCTTCTGCCACGATCATTTTATTAGTATAATATCGCATCACTCACTGTTGCGTCCAGGTCACGCTCAAAATCGTGTTTAAAACGCAACTGTCATCATATTTTACCACGCAAATGTGAGTAAATTTAATGTCATCTTTGCAGGAATGTAATATGAATATTCTACAAAGGAGCATTTATCTTGAGCAATACTGTTAATGTAAATAGCAAGCACAATAATGCCAGTATAACTATAGTAGACATGCGTCTTCGTTTTCAAATACCTCAGTTTTCGCCATCCACACTACAATGCGAAAACAGCATTTTCAAATTTATCCACTTTGGAGAGCTATTTCAAAAAGCTCTGTTTTCCTTGAAAAAATTCTGTCTCAGGGTACGTTTACAAGACAACAATATGCTTAAAACAGAGAAGTTTTTCCTTTGAGTTTTCTGCGTACAGACGGCACCATTGTCAAAACGATTCCCATTCACACGGATCTGTGAAAACGACTAAAATAACTATATTCTGCTGGCAGGCCATTAGATGGCGATGAAACACCATAGTGTGAACATGTAATACGCATGTGCAGGACGTCATTGTTTCCACAGATTTGCGTTTTTGTTGTTTACGCATAAACAGTTTTCAAAAACTTTGAAACTCGTTTTCAAAATCTTGCGTTTTCAGGCACTCAAGACGCCGTTGTTGTGTAAATAA